>PVHP010012697.1:0-42445 GCA_004024765.1 Zapus hudsonius
GGCAGTGGGGAATTGGGGATAACAACTCATTGTTTGCCCACTAAATGTTGTAACTCATTATGGACAATTAAAAAAATAAATAAATAAAATAAAAAAATATGAAACAAAGACACATAGTGTAAAACTATCTTTTATGTTATGTCCTGGCTCTTAGCTTGGAATGAATACGATCAAGCACTGGCCTACAACTCAGTGTCCCAAGTGGCAAATGGCAGGCTTGATACCAACCCCAATTCCTCTCAGGTTGAGTTCCTTAAAAGTTCATCTTCTACTTTGCCCTGGAGAGCCATATTTCCCACTTACTTTCTTACCAAAAGAACTCAAAAGTTTTATAAACAGTATGCAAAATAACCAGCATTCCTCCAAATCCAACTCTTTTGTAAGCATGTAATCTACTTGTCATCTTAAAATCTCCTGTTCCTTGGTATTCAAATGATTTGTTCAGACATCACCATAATTCTTTTAACTTACTATACTCCCTCTGCCCAGGGAGCATTTTCACCTTTGGTTTTTGTGGTCACTTGCCAATTTTTAAGTTTCATCCAGCTTTTCACCTGGTCTGTTCTAAACAGTGTCACTCAGATGATGTGTACAATGTGGCTGACAACCAGGCTACTGGATGAGGCTCAGCATGCCCACTAGTGCTGTCTGAGGGCCTTCTGACCTTCCAGGATTTAATCTTTAGGCATCAAACACGAGACAAGTGAAAAACCACAATGAGGGCAAAAGATAAATGGAAATAATTATGACTATGACATTTTCATAATACTCTGATAGGAAAATGACTTTGAAAAACGAGATCTATTTGGACAGGCAGTATCAATTGTAATGTCTTATATAATTCATAATCAAGTACATAAGGATTCTCAGTGGAATGACCAAACTTTTAGTTTTGTAAAGGAAACATTAAATTATTTTATCTTTAAGCTGACTACCTAAGGATACTCACATTTCTGAACAGCTGCTCAGCAAGTTCTCGGATGTGCTTTATCATCTTCAGTGGGTTATTTTCTTCAGCTTTGATTCTCTCTACTTCAAAAGCTACCAACTTGGAAAAAGAATTAGACGGCAAAATGTCAATACCACAATATGTTGACTTTAAAAACTGTGATACTTTCATATAATTTGCCAACCCAAAACACCTAAAACATGTAATTTTTTAAAAACAAATACTTAAGTTTTTACTGGGTTTCACCTCTATCCTCGGGTTCCAGTAGTCCATCAAATCTTTGTATTGCCTGGTGGTCCCTCCTCAATAATTCTTAGGAACAGTCATTTCAGGAGTTCAGAGAAGCCCTATCATTCTACAGGCTTTACTTGGGAAATATGCTTACTCAAAAAAAAAAAAAAATTCCCAGCACTTGGGAGGCAGAGGTAGGAGGATTGCCTTGAGTTCAAGGCCACCCTGAGACTACATAGTGAATTCCAGGTCAGCCTGGACTAGAGCGAGACCCTACCTCAAAAAAAAAAAAAACCCGAAAAAACAAAACAAACAAACAAAAAACCCCCAAAAAATCAGAAAGTCATAAAGACTCCAAATATTTCCTTAACTCGAAACCATGAACCACATGTTCATGTCAGGTTGCTCGGACTCCGGTTCTTGCTTGGTTGACAGTGTGATCTGGGACAACGTACTTTAACTCTTAGGATTCAGATCCTCATCTCTAAAATAAGATGAAGAGCAAGATGACCTCTAGGCTCTTTTTAGTTCACAAATGATAATATTCTAGTCCAATCTTCCTATTAACTCATTTACTGAGAGAACTGCATGGGCGTGTGCACTTACTCTAGTGCTTTGACAGAAAAAGAACTGTGGGAGGGTAAACCAGAAAAGGAGCACTAGAGAGTCCTTTTTCTAAGACCTAACAGATTCACTGGAGTAGATGCAACTTGGGCTTTACTTACTCTAAGCCAGCATGCAGAAAGATTGTCACACAAAGACACAATTCTTCAATCCTAAAACACCTATTTGATGGCATTGTAAGCAGAAGACAATGCACAGTACAAGCTGACTCTCAAAGTTCCATAGCATCCCACAGAGTATAAGACCATATTCCCATGTAAGTGGCCCAAAAGGATAGAATGAGAATTTACATACATATGATGCCCTTTTTTCTCTTAGGCTCTAAATTAACATATACAAATGACCCTTCAAATATCAACTTAATAAGTCTTAAGTCATTACCACAGGCAGACCAGAATCCTTAATTATTGCTACTAATATAGAGAAAAAGTATATATAGTATTCATAGTATAAAAATTAGTTTCTCCATATAGAGAAACCAAATGAAGCCCAATGCAGTCTAAACATTCTGTGAATCAACTACTCTTGGAAACATTGTAGGAAGTGGTGAGATAAGAGCTGACCATGAACAAGGAAATCCCTAGATGGTCTGAAAAGTAAAGGGAAGGCACTCCAGGTTAAAAAAAAATAGGGCCTGGAAAAATAGAGGTGGTAGCAAGCAAGCAAGCTGTTGCTGTAACCAGTCTGACTGCAGCTGTGGTGAAGCTTCTAGAGGAAATAAGCAAGGAAAATTTAAGTAGAAAAAAATACATAAACCAATATTACTAATAAAGCTTTAGAGACTATCAAAATATAAGAGCTAGAAAAGGACTGTGGCAAGCATTTTAGATTAACCTTATAAGACAATAGCATGAATTACTTAGGAATTTAAAAACTGATATAAATGTTAGAATGATATATGGCCAATCACATTAAATGCTTTCAACAGAGAAGCAAAGCTCAAAAAGTGATTAGAAGGAGCTGTCTACATCAGGTTAATCTGTCCTAAATCCGCATACACTTAGTGTTATCAACTAAGGCATTTGATATAGGTCTGTATATTTTTACCTGCGAGTACTTAACTATCTTTATAAAGAATAAAAGATTGTTCTCTGAACAAAATACCTTGATTCCTATCTTCTCTACATAAAATAAAAGTTAGCAGTGGCAAAGTATGAACAGTAATATATTCTCCCTTATCTTAGACTATTCTAGGTATGTGTTTATTTCATAGACTTCAGGAACTTTTAGATTTATTGGTTCCAATACAGTGATCTTTCAGAACTGAAATATGAATAATATTCATTGTTCTATTCCCCAAAATGCACTATGAATATACATTTAAATGATAAATGGAAATGTGTTTAAAAAAAAGAGAAAGCACAGTTAATGTAAAATACTGTCCTGCCTGAGAATCCCATCTCTCCTACTTCTCTGTTTACATGGCAAATTCCTGAAAAGATAAAGACTAAACACCTCCCCCATATATATACTATCTCCTAAGGGAGTTAGAAACTTCTGTTAATGAGTAATAAGGTTGTAGACATAAGCTGTAGCTCTATGACACTCATGAACTAGTGTAACTGAAGTTGAAAGTCACATATCTACACATAAAAAATTATACCCCCCTCTGCAGATTAATAAGGGAATCACTGAATAATTGCTTTTAAAAACCAAGTATTATATATATGATCACTGCCAAATTTTCAAAAAGACTTAAATCAATTATTAAAAACTCAGTTGTTCAAAATTTTTAAGTATGACTGAGATAGTTTTTAAACTTATTTTTTCAAATCCACATTTATAAATAGCAAGATTTGATATGCATAATAATATTTAGATCGCTTAATGTTTAATTTATCATATTTATCAATTTGAGTAAATATTAATGTTTTTTGCTTTTACCTACTAGTCTAATTATGTTCATAAATAATGCATTTTATTTATATGAACTATACCTCATCAAAGAGATCACAGGATCTATAGGGAGGACCTCTTTCTGAAACAAAACCTGCAAATGCCATTCCATTGAGTACTTTAGTGAGGAAATCATTCTCAACCAAACCACGCTGCCCCAAGAAAGCTGTCTGCAAAGAAAAAAATGTGAAATGATAATTTGTCACTTGGTAGTAATGGCTGAATGATTAAAATAAAAACAGAAAGATTGAAGTCTGTAGATTTAAATGCCTTTATGTATAGTTATGCATTGTTATGAAATACATTTCTCTCAAAAAGGATCTTTTTATGATAGCTGAAATACTACATGTATTGGAAAGAATAAAATGAATCCACTTATAAGGCAGGAGTAAAAATTCAAAATTAATACTCAACTTTAAAAGAAAACCAATTTGAAATAAACATACTCTAAAGGAAAACATTATGTCAACTCCATAGTACTATTAAGAACTGTCATATAACATGCAAAGCACAGACTTTAATAACATTTAATACATTTAAATTAATATACTTAATACATTTAAGTCAATAAACATGGATAGAAAATACTCAAGTAGTTTTATTAAACAAGAGTCTACATTTTGGACAGACATGATCCTCTATCTTACTTTGTGAAAATGTATTACTGGCTCTGCATGAATTCTTATAAGCTGTAGGCATGATCTATATCCTTGGAAAAGCTGTGCAAATAATCTAAGGAAAACTGCTCGAACTTCTTTATCCTGAAAATGTAAGAACAAACAAACACATTAGGTAATTTAATTTCTTAGGAAAACAAATTAAGTCAAAAAGATGGGGAAAACCTTGAAAGACTAAGTCTGTGCTTCCCATGGCTAAGTCCCATGCTGGCAGCCTCCGGTGGAGGGCCTCTGGTCTACTCTATTGTTGGGCAGCTGTTTGTGCTTTCCACTGAGCCAAGTAAAATCTGCCTCTAGAACATTCAATTTTCCTGTAGGGGAAAAACCATGTTAGGGAAGGGCATATATCCCAAGTCCTTTGATTTTTATAGCTGCCAAAGGAATTATAGTTACAAATATAAAAAGGAGACATCTTCAAAAGATTGGATTTTAAAATCTTATGAAATTCTTTCAATATCCAAATTATTTAAAAAATCTATTCTTAAAATATGACTTAAAAATATGTCTTGACAATCCAGATTTCAACAGAAACCATTTGAAAACTGTTAAGGTAAGTTATATATTTATTTATTCAATGTCTTACTTAATTGGTAAGTAAATGAAGGCCAAGAATATATAAGTCATTTTTCAAAGGGGTCTAGCTCCATCATGTCTCTTATTGGCCACAAATTTTACCTCTAAGAAATACACTGGGCAAAAATTTAAAACCACAACAATTTCTGCTATCCCTTCACTCTTTTATGCCTTCTTTGGTCTACTCATTCTTCACACTTGATTCTCTCCTATAGTCAATATTCATCATTTTCCCTTCTGTAAGACTCCTCCCATTTTAAACCCTTGCTTGAGGCTGGGGACATAGTTCCATGGTACCACATTTGCTGAGCATGAGTGAGGCACTGGCACTGGCACTTAGCACCACAAACAGAAACAGAAAAAGAAGACCTAAATCAGTACTGAATCAGTTTCTGAATTGGTCTTGGCAGTTCGCCAGGCTATAACCGAAGTCCTGATTTCTTTTCTGCCCTGAGCTCACTCTGGGCCAGTGCTCTGCCCTGCTGTGCCTTCTTGAGTAGCATGCAAGGACACGCTAGCAATTCAGATTTCTAGACTTCAAACCTTGACTACATTCAGCTTCTTCAGCAACGCCACAAATCAAAGCACCATTAAGCATATCAAATCTGAACATGAAACTTCTTACCAGCATTTTTGAGTGGGATAACGCTGTTCGTGGAGGAGGGAAAGCATGATCTGCTACTTCCAAATCGGGGTGTAAAATCTAAAGCAGAGAAGTTTTGTCATGTGAGATAGCATATATCAAATCTATTCTTTAATCTTTTTAGGGAATTAAATGAACTATCAGCACAGGAATTATGTCATAGTGTCTCCATGAAGTACATCTCAACTGACATTACTCTATATGTACAAGTGTGGAAAAATGTCAGACAAAGCCACTAAAAAAATCCACATAGTATGGCCATTTATTTGAAAGTGAAACAAAATGTATCTTAATGAACAAATTAATAAATCAATGCATATGCTGATGTAAAAGTTCACAAAGAATATACACCAAGCCACTGGGGATGAATGGTCTGGGCAGAGCTATATATGTAGATAATTTTTCTTAAATGCTATTGCTATGTTCTTATTTTTGCATATGTAATTATAGTGCATGTCCATAAATGTGCAGATATGGACATCCCACGTGAATGTGGGAAGGCCAAGGAGAATGGTGACTCTATTGTTCTTCCACTTTATTTCCATGGGAGGAAGTCTCTCACTGAACCTGGAGCTGCTTTTTGGTTTTTTTAAAATTTTTTCCCCCTAGTCAAGACTAGATGGTCAGTGAGCCTGGAGATTCTCCTCTTTCCACCCCTCACAGGACTCAGGGTACAGGTGTGTGTGGTTTTTAAATGGATGCTGAGGATAGAATTCAGAAGGTCCTAGGCCCTCTGAGGCCTTCATGCTTGAATAGCAGTAGTCTTACCTGCTGAGCCACTTCCTCAAGTCCCCAAATTTCTTAATATAATTAAACATTGAACAAAAATGCAATCCAATGCAATAGAATAGAGGATCCAGAAGAAAACTCATGCAGCTATAAACAACTGATTTTTTTAAACCACCTGATTTTTGACAGAGGTGTCAAAAACATACATTGGAGAAAAAAATAACCTCAACAAACAGTGCTAGGAAAACTGGTTATCTGCATGTCAAAGAATGAAACTAGCTAGATCCCTAGTTATCAATTTCTACAAATATAAATTCAACTGGTCAAAGACCTTTATGTAAGATGTGTAATTTCTAGAAAAAAAAACATGGAAAATATTTCAAGATAGAGACATAGACAAGGACTTTCTGAAAAGGACTCCAACAGCTCAGGAAATCTTTTCAAGAACTAACAACTGGGATTATATGGATTACAAAGCTTCTGACAGCAATGGAAACAATCAGCAGAGTGAAGAGAGCCTACAGGAGAGGAAACCAACTATCTGATATATAGATATGCAGTTTAACATCTAGAATATAAGAAAAATAAAACAAATCACACACCAATACATAGGCCAATGAATTAAATGATTCTCAGAAGAACAAATAGAAATGGCCAGTAAGTATTTGAAAATACTCAATATACTTAGCCATCAGGTAAACCCAAATTAAAACTACACTGAGATTCCATCTCACTGTAATCAGAATGGCTAAGGAAAGCTGACATCAAATGCTGGAGAGGATGTGGGAAAGAGGGACACTATGCACTACTGATGGGTGTGTGAACTACTATGTCCATTGAGGAAAGCAGTGTGGAAGGGCATCAAAAGGAAAACTACAACTACCATATGGTCCAGCGCTACTACTCACGGGTATACACCCAAAGGAATCTAGGGTTACAGATCCCAGAAACACCTGTACATATAAGTTCAATGCTGCACTGTTTACAATAAGATATGGAACCAGTCTAGATATCCATCAATAGATGGACGAATAACGAAAACATTACAGAGAGAGAGAGAGAGAGAGAGAGAGAGAGAGAGAGAGAGAGAGAGAGAGAGAGAGTTTTATTTAACTATAAAGATGTCGTTTTTTGCAGTAGGGGTGAACTGGAGATCATTATGTTAAGTAAATTTAGCCAGAATCCTAATCAGCAATCACGTATTTGTTCTCATGTGGAATCTAGAGATTAATGGATACATACGTATCCATTAATATGACATGAAAATAGAAAGGGATTATGTGTGTGAGGGGAGGAGAGATAAGAGGGGAAAGGAAGAACAAGAAAGAGCACTAGGAGAAGGAAAGAGACTTGCTTTCTCTCATATGCAGAATCTAGATTTAAATATACATAATGACATGGAAGCATAAGGGGGACTGTGGGAGAGAAGGTGATCAGTGGGAAAGGGTAGAAGGATAAAAGAAGGAAATGGGCAAAAATTAACAAAGCATAACTATATTAATGAAAATGCCATGATTAAAATATATTTGTATAAAAGTAAAAGCAATATATTAAAAAACTGGGAAACAATAAACCAATTAACTACAATACTAAGAAAAATGGAATAAACTTTTGAACTTTTTATTTTAGAGGGAGAGGAGCACCATACAATGTGATGAGTGCAATGAATGTATAAGATGTATGAAATGCAAAGTATAATTCAATGTAGGGGAAGCTAAACAGAAGCCAAGGCTAACATTTGAGTTAGGCTTGTGGGTTGAAAAGGAAGTCTATGTAGGACTTACAAAAAGATTGAGGCTGCATCAAGATGCAACTTGTTTTTTTAAAATTTATTTTCTTTATTCATTTTCAAGCAGAGAGATACACAGAGAGAGAGAGAGAAAGAGAGAGAGAGAGAGAAAGAGAGAGAGAGAGAAAAGAGAGAAGAGAGAGAAGAGAGAGCACCAGGGCCACCACCTTGTGAGTCTGGCTTACGTGGGTCCTAGGAATTGAACCGGGACCTTAGGCACTGGAGGCAAGTGCCTTAACCGCTGAGGCATCTCTCCAGCCCTTGATGCAACTTATTTTTGTCTTTGCAGAATTACTTTTTTTTTCTTCTTCTGTGTATGTGTGTGAATGTGTGCTGCCAAGTACAGAGAAGTTTGCATGCTACCACAGTATGGAGGTTAATACTGGCTTTACTCAGTGTGCTATCTCCCTAGCTCTGAAGAGTCTTTTCCAAATAGGTATAGTGGTGCACAACTGTAATCCCAGGTACATGGGATGCTGAGACAGAGGACGGCAGGTTAGATGTTAGTCTGGGCAACTTAGCAAGATTCTGGTGCACACCTCTAATTCTAGCATTTAAGAGGTTAAGGCAGGAGGATGTAGGATTAGTATACATAGTTAGATCCTGTCTCAAAGTAAAAAAATAAAATAAAACGAACACTAAAATGTCACTAATTAAAACAAAATCATGTAGTCACCACCATAGGATAGTAATATTTTATAAAATCATCTATGATCACTACACAGTTCAAGTACTGTACTGTCATTTGACTAAATTACCTACTAACCAAACAAACATTTGTCAGAGCCTTCGTATGGTCTATCAAATCTGATCTCCACTTGGTGCTTGTTTGACAATATACAATGCTCTTATTTCTTATTCACAGTATACCATCCTATGTAGTAAAGCACAAAGTTTACTGTTCTCTACAACTACAACAGCCAAAATCAGTTTTACCACAAATGGATTGTGTACTTCAATCAAGGGTTTTTAAAAATCCACAAAGGGGATATTTGGAGAAAGCAGGGGACATTGTTATATGGCAGTAAACAGCAAGGCAAGAAGAGCTCATCTGTGCAATGGTGGTACTTAACCTAGGTGGGTAATCAATGGCTTGCTAATTGGCTAACAGATCAGTTCAGTGGCATGGAGCCCCTAAGTGGAACTTGGATCCAAGGCAAATTCTTATGGAGACCAAGAACCCAGACTCT
Organism: Zapus hudsonius; assembly: GCA_004024765.1. NCBI lineage: Eukaryota > Metazoa > Chordata > Mammalia > Rodentia > Dipodidae > Zapus > Zapus hudsonius. The sequence continues at coordinate 9,302 of PVHP010012697.1, forward strand.
AAGGGGGAAGTCCCCACTAACCATGGGCCTACAGAGAGGCTAAAATTAAAATTAAAATCTCACCAAATTAGCAATGTTTGTCCCATTTAACCTATACTGATCTCACTCTCCATTAGAGATTCTGTTTTTATGTTTCAGAAGGCAGTGAGAACCATGGACAACCCAATTCGACCAGAAGGACTTGGCATGATGGCTGACACCCAGGCAGGAGATGAACCACCCCTAACTCATCATCTGGGGTCCAAATGAAACCAGAGAGGAAGTGGTGAAATGAGCAAGAGTTTTGCCTCCACAGTAAGTCAGACAACCTACGCAAGGGTAATGGAGACAGACACTAAGAAGACTCAAAATAGTCCAAAGTAGAAATCCAGAGACTCTCAAGAGCTCAACAGTAAAGCAGACTTAAAACTCACCGACCCCATGGCTCAGGAAAATTTGCAGAAGAGGGGCAGAAAGAGTCTAAGAGCCATGTTGGGGAGAATTCCAGAGGCATTGCCCCCCTTCAAAAAAAAAACCCGACTATTGCTTATATAATTCATAACCCTCTATCCCATGGATCATTCCAGCAATCCCACTGAGGAGGGCACTTGGTGGATTGGATTGGGGGCAGGGAGGAGGGAAATGGGGTACCAACATAAGGGTTGTTTATACAGCATTTCTAATTATTAACAATAAATTAATAAATCAATAAAAATCCACAAAGGGAACATGACAATAAAAAATTAAATGTGTTTCAATATAAAAACTGCAGGCCACAAGATTATTAAGAATTCGAATGCCCGGGAGGAACGAGGGACCCACAGCCACAGACATTCAATCTACACAGGATAAGCCAGTGAGACAGAAACCAATGATCTTCGTTCGACACAAAGACCCCTAAACTCACAACCTTAAAGCAGCCTTAATACTCATCCACCACGACTCAGGGAACTATGCGGAAGAGGGGGCGGAAAGATTGTAAGAGCCGTGGTGGGGGAGACTATCCAGAGGCATGGCACCCTTCAGTAACAACACACTTGGGCCAAGAGGACCGGGCTGAGTACTAGGCTCTCCAGGGTCTCCTGCCACAAGGACTGATCCAGACAGCCCATGGAGGAGGGTATCCAGCTGATTGGGGATGGGGGGGGGTATTGGGGATAACAACTCATTGTTTGTCCACTGAATAATGTAACTCATTATGGACAATAAATATATATTTAAGACTTAAAAAAAAAAGAATTCAAATGCTCGTTGGAGATTCTGTATTTTTCAGAAAGCAACAAGAACCATGGACAACCTAATTTTACCATCAGGACCTGAGATGGTGGAGGACCCCCAAGCAGGAGACAAACCACTCCTAACTCACTACCTGGAGCCCTAATGAAACCTTGAATGTAGCACCATGATTAGTAAAAGCTACCTCCACAGCAAGTCAGTTAACCTTTGGAAGGATAATGGAGACAGACACAGAGGATGCCCAACACAGTCCAAAGCAAAAATCCAGAGACTCTTAAGAGCTTAACAATTAAGCAGACTTAAAACTCGTCTACCATGACTCAGGGAAATTTGTGGAAGAGGTGACGGAAAAGACTGAGAGAGCCATGATAGTGGAGAATATCCAGAGACATTGTCCCAACAACAACAGCAACAACAACAACAACAACACACACACACACACACACACACACACACAAATGGGCTACAGCTCATACAATTCATAACACCCACCACATGGACCATTCCAGCAATCCCACCAAGGAAGACCCTTAGTGGGTTGGGGCCAGGGAGGTGGGAAATGGGGGTACCAACATAAGACTTGGTCATACTGGGTATCTAATTATTAACAATAAATAAAAAATAATTTGAATGCATGTAATCTTTCTTAGACATTTAATGTCTCCCTAAGTCCTGTCTTACTAACCTGAAAACACTGGTAAGACATGAGCACACTGTTTTGGAGGTAGGGCATCTACCAAAGAGGAACAAGATGGCAACTAAGAGGTCTTAGGAGTCAGATTCTGAGGCCGAATTTGATCTTATTTTCATGTCTATTTCTCATATATACAGCACTATATTTGGTATAACTACTATATAAATATTCTTGAGAAATTACTGAAGAGCAAATATTCAGTTATAAGTGATGCTATATTCTTTAGATAACTAATAAATGAAAGATTGTACTGTACATACTGTTATATATATATTTGTTTTAAGCCTAAATCTCTTCAAAATAATTACACCGACAATGAATTTTAATCCCAGTTACTTTAGTTTCAGATTTAAATTAAGAAAAAAATACTATGCAAAAAAGGTCATACCAAAGAAAGAGCTGCTTGCGTCTGATGAAGAAGTGGTTCCGGGAGGGAAGAGAGGTGAATACATTCAGGAATTTTAATAGTGCCTCCATCCAAGTCTGCTATGATGACATCTAACTGAAAAAAAGATTTTAAAATATTAACCTTCAATTAATAAAATACATTTGTCATTAAGCAAATTAACTTGGCTTTGACTAACAAAAAATGAGACGAACCAATTGAGGATGAGCTTCTTGTTTTGTCTACAGTAATAGAGTTCTGAGCTCATGATTTCCCACTTATCCCAAATTTTCCAACTTCCTTTGAAATTAGGTGTTGCATGTGACCAAATTTCTGTCAAATTGACATGAAAAAGTGATGTGTGCATTAAGGCAGGACTTGAATGCTCTTCTATGCTTTCTTTATTCTTCCCAGAGGCTGAAACTATGAATTAGCAGCAGCCTAGCCTTAACCATTCTGAAGATGACAATGCCTGAGGGGATTTTAGTAAAAACAAACAACAACAAGGAGGAAGGAGGCTTGGAAGTTAAATGACTTTATAGAACAAACTAGTCTAATATAAAAGAACATTTCTATGGACTATCAAGTGTGTTAAATAAAATTCTAGGGCTAGAGAGATGGCTTAATGGTTAAGGTGCTGGCCTCCAGTGCCTAAGGCCCCAAGTTCAATTCCCCTGTACCCACATAAGCCAGACCTACAAGGTGGTGACCCTGGCGTCTCTCTCTCTCTCTCTCTCTCTCTCTCTCTCTCTCTCTCTCTCTCTCTCTCTGCTTAATAAAGAAAAAATTTTTTAAATTTAAAAATTTTAAAAATCCTTAAAAAATTATATTTAGACTAAGCCATTGCATTTTGAATAATATATTCTAAATAATATACAAAGTGATACACATATAAAGTGTAATGTTAAATTGTTTAATAAAAAATCTGACCAGGCATGGTGCTGCAGACTATAATCCTCACACTTAAAAAGGCAGGTAGATCAGGAATTCAAGGTCTTCTGTGGCTACATAGTGTGTTCAAGTTTAGAGGCCAGTTTGGGCTACATAAGAACCTATATTTAAAACACACACACACACACACACACACACACACACACACACACACACACCACAAAAATAAAACTCACCCCTTCGATATACCTGATTTGTAACATTTTAAAAGATTATAGTGAAAAATAACACATAAAAGTATAAGAAAACATAGACAAGATTAGTGAAATAGTTACATTGATATGTGATTTATAACTAATTCTAATGTACTCATTAAAATTAAGAAATCTACATTTGGTTTATTCTATCTCCACTATTTAAATCTGGTACTAATAAAAGTATCTATTACATGGGTGCTAATTAGGTTTTACTAAATATGTCTATTGGCTTATATACTTTTATATAGTAATGCCAAAGTTAACTATACCTAGGTATTAACATGTAAGTTTAGGAGGAATGATTCATATACACATGAGGATCTTGTATAATTATGATATTGAAACATCTTTGTGATAAATGACATCTTTGATTTGATTATAACTTCAGCTATGGCATGAGCACCACAAGAGCTGCCTTCTTTGCTGGCATTAAAACTACAACAGAAAAACAAAGTCGTTAGGATGTTTCTAATCAGAAAATTTCTTCTCTGAGAAGTGCCATGTAATTGGTTCCTTCTACTTCACGTACAGTGTTTGAGACTTTATTTCTCATTTCACGATAGGAAATCCACACCATTACTGGGCAGTCAGGCCAATAGTTGGAAATACTTATACGAAACAAAAATGTGTCTTTAGATCCATTATATACAGTGACTCTATTTCAGCCTTTTACAGCTACAAAAAAGAATCATATCCTTGCTCCCTATGAACAGTCACTTGAATACTTACCGTTAGCTACCAAATAGTATCAAGGTCTGAACTCTTGCTGCTCTGGAGGTCCTCTGCAGCACGTCATTTTGTTATAGTCCCTCTTAAGTGACAGTCCAAGAACCAACTTAAGCCTCATTGCTGTTTACATTCACATGGAATTAACAATGTAAGAATTTGTACACACTCAACCCAAATGCGTGTTCTATTACAAGTAAACTTTCCTGCAACTCTTTCCCTTAGTTTTCAGGCATTCAGCATTGACAGATCTCACTATAAAATATGAGTAAATACTACTAAGTACTACTAAGAAAAGTATAAATATTAATTGATAGGTTGTTAACTCTTTTCCCTCTTATATGAGGAAGGAAACCTGAAAAGAGATGAATATAGAAAGATAAGTTAAATCTTCTAAACAAAGGGTATTTAAAAGCTAGGCACAATGGCACCTGCCTATAGTCCCAGAAGGCTTAAGTGGAAAAATTATTTGAGCTCAGGAGTTTGAGACCAGCCTTGGCAATACAGTGAGACTCTCATCTTCAATGTTCTCTCTCTCTCTCTCTCTCTCTCTCTCTCTCTCTCTCTCTCTCTCTCTCTCTCTCTCACACACACACACACACACACACACACACACACACATACACACAAACAAATAAGTAAATTTCTTTTTATAACTTCCATATTTGCTGTAAGGCAAAATTAAATATATTTAGAATTTTCAATGATGCTCTCTTGGATTTTACCAGATCTGGAAATAATAATTAGAGAAAATATTATAGGACTCAATGAAATGTGAAAGAGCCTGGAAATGTTAAAGATGAATACTTACAAGCTCATGGACATCAGTTTTAAAGATAGAATGTACTCCAATAATAAAAGGTGTTGGGGAGCTTAGAACTTCCAGAAGCTGAGCCGGGAGAATGGGAATATAAGGATAACTGCAAAGAAAAATATGTGCCATATGTATATAGTGTTTTACAACAATGAAAATATATTTTCCTTTACTTTTTATACACTATGAATTTTAGATGATCTATATTGAGAAATTATCAAATGTATTAACATGTTGGTTAACATTAAAATTTTGAAAGGAATGATTTAGAACATTTTAATGCTCAAAATAAGATCAAATATAACACAATGCAAAGTAAACAGAACCCAGGTGAGGTTTCTGATCTTGTCTTCCTCCTATGTATGTTTCTTTAGGTCTTTATATACTGTTGGAAAGCATTCTTCCTTCTGCAGAAACCCGACATCAGAGAGTAACACTGAGGGGGCCTCTCTCAAGACAAAGTAATGATGTGTCCAAATAATACAATCATTCAAATTCCACCTTCAGTACTTGATGTCTGCATTCAATAAGAACAGGAATACAGAAAATAAAGCCCTAAACACTTAATTCAACTAAAAGATCAATAAAAAAATTGAAAAATAGATTCCAGAGATATTATAAAATTTTATCTGTATTAGAACAAAATATTCTACTTAATAGCACTACGAGGTTTCACTGGATTTTTTTATTTTACTCTTTATTATAGAAAATATTTAACATATTCTCTAAAAAATCAATGAGGAAAAACTTATAATGAAGTCCCATGTACCTAATCCAGGTTTGACAATTACCAGTACATAACCATATGTATTTCTACCCACTTATGCTCTCTTCCTGTTATTTTGAAGAAAACACTAAACACCATATCCCTTATACATAAAGATTTAAGTAGATATTTGAAGATAAGGTCTCTTTTAATTAACAGGACCATAATAACTCCTAAAATTAATAACAAACCTTTGGTATCAAATAACACTGACCAAAGACTTTTAATCACTAAGTATAGTCAAGGAGAATTAAATGTTGCCGACAATGGTATTCAAAGTAAATTAAATATTTTTAACTAAATTAGTCAACACTGAGTAATGCATAGCTTGGAAAAGTCCCAAATTCTAGGCTACATTTTATTAGAATCCTGATTCTTACAATGACCTAACTTTGTAAAATATACCTGCATGTTCAAATTCATTGGACTATGGTATTTTGATTTATCAGTAATTAATGCATGATCTGGGAATGAACAAACTACCAAGTAAAAACCTTACCTGTATTTCAAAGGAAACATCAAAGATTCAAGGGCTCTACAGGCATCACTAAGTCTCTGGAAACTTGCAGAGTGGAAGAGAACCTTATTTTCTGTAAGGACTGCACAAAAGAGGCTCAGAACATTTTGAATTCCTGCAAACAGAAAAGCAAAGCATCACTGAATGCATTTCATTGGATTTGTGTTGCCACCGACCACAGATTTACTATGACACAGAATCAAAGGCTAATATTTTCAGGCCACTGAAAGAATTTTGTTAAACTATAAATTCTATAAACTATGGGTTTTTGTTTTCCTAGACTTCAAGTTTTATCTTTATTCTTGAAAGCATTTTAATACTAATTGAACATATTAGTTGGAGATTGATTTATTATTACTTTCTTTTCAACTTCATCTCCAAGGTCTGGATTTACGTTCCTGTTAAAGATGTTGGCATTGTTTTTTCTCCTTTAAAGTCTTTTTGACTGTGGCTAATGCTGTCCTGTGCTTCAAAAAGACATTTCAGTCATCTATGGATCACATTAATACAAGCAGTACCATAAAATCATATAATAGAAGCAACAAATTCTTATCATCTAGTGACATTGTAGCTGTCCTCATATCCTTAAACAATGTATTAGGTATCTGTGACAATGCTGGCATAAAAACTCTGTACTGCTAGCTGACTGAAAGCATCAGCACACATTAGGTACCCTAAATAATATATGATCGTGGCAATACATGACTATGTAACTGGTTTTGTATTTACTTTACTATACCTTTTGCTTGTAGAGAGTGTACCCTTCTACTTATAAAGAAAGCACTACACTCTGTTGTGATATGGGATCCACTATGTGTATTGCTTGCATCATTTATCTCTTGTGCTTGTTTTAATCATGGCTCTAGGTATAACAGGGTATGTTATGTTGGTCTATTTACACTGTATAACTACATATGCAGCAAGCTATACTGTCTAAGTTTGTAGAAAGACATATGCTTGAGGATGTCTTCCAATGATAAAATTACTTAATGATACATCTCTCAGATTTCTTGTCTTTCAGTGATATATGACTACATAACTGCAACAGTATTGCTGATTTTGTAGTTCTCTGCAAATACTTTAAAACTTACAGAGAAGAAGTAAGTGTAGCAGTCACCATAGAGTAGAGATTAGCCTAGATCACAACTCATCTATTACTGAAGTTTTGTTCTGTTTCAACATTTGCACCCATGTCACAACACGCATCCCAGTAAGTACTCTCACTTTCTCTGCATCCACATATCTATGCACATTCACACTCACATGCTCACACATTTTTTCTGTGTCACTTAAATGTACATTGCATACAACATGAAATTTACTCCTAAAATCTTCAGGAAGTTTTGTTAAGAATAATGATATTCTCTTACATATCCACAGTAAAGTGGTCACCTTTGGCAACGCAACATTAAGACAATATTTGAAATCTATTTCTAAATTTTATGTGCAGACCCAATATTCTTTCTGCAAGTGTGTGTGTGGGGGGGGTGTGGGTGTGTGTAGGCCAGAAGTCAATGTTGGGTGTAGTACTTCATCACTCTCCTTCTTTTTGAGACAGGGTCTCTCACTAAACCCAGAGCTCACTGACTAGGGGCTCCTGTCTCTGCCTCCCCAGCACTGGGCTTACAGGTGCCAAGTTGCCATGCCTAGTATTTTATGGGGGTGCTGGAGCTCTGAATTTGAGTTCTCATGCTTGTGTGGCAAGCACTTTACTCATGTGCCTTCCCCTAACTTGTCATAGTATTCTTGAACCTTTTCTCTTTTGTCATTTGTACTTGTGTGTGCCATGGTGCACATGTGGAGATTAGAGGACAACTCTGGGTGCCTGTCCTTGCCTGCCTCCTGAGGCAGGGTCTCTCCTTGTCCACCACTGCATTCACCAAGCTAGCTGGTCCATGAGCTTCCTGGAAATTATCCCATCTTTATCTCCCTTCTTGCTGCAGGTGTACTGAGATTACAGATGCTCATACTGCAGCGTCCAGCTTTATGTGGGTTCTGAGGATCTTTTGAACAATTATTTTTAATTTCTAAAATTTGAAAGAGAAAGTTTGGGCAGGTCACGGCTTCTTGCCACTGCTAATGAACTCCAGATGCATGTGCCACTTTGTGCATCTGGTTTTATGTGGGTACTGGGGAAATGAACATGGACCATTAGGCTTTGCAAGCAAGTGCCTTTACCTCTGAGTCATCTCTCCAGCCTACTTCTGGGGATGTTAACTCAAGTATTCAAGCTTGCTCAGCAAACACTTTATCCATGAGCCATCTCACCAGCCCATACTTTTCATGTATTTTAGTTTCATTCAATATTGAATATTGCTACAACTTTAAAAAAAATTTAGTGAGGTGACATTCACAAAATATAAAATTTTTAAGGCAAACAATCCAGTGATGAACAATATATATTGTACAATCGCCATTTCCATCTAGTTCCAGAACATTTTCAGCTTTCCACAATGAAACCCTAGACTCAGTAAGCAGTCACCTGGTTCCTAGTAATATCAATCTGCAATCTCTGCAGATTTATCTATTTTTGAAACAGTGCTTCTAGAAACAAAATTCCTTAAATTTTTTGACAATTTTCATGCAAACATGTAATATGTTTATATAAAACTTTCTTCTGTCCTCTTCTGTTACCCCTTCCACTGAGCCCTCTCTTCTTTCCAAGTAGCCCCTCTCCAATGTAGATGCCATTTTTCTCCCCTCCATCATAATCCATGACAGAATGTTGAGGGGCCCAATATTGTGCAGGTCTTGTTCAGGTCACCACAGCCACTGTGAGGTTCTAAAGCACTACTCCCTACTAACCTCTTGTCTTACATTCTTTCCACCCCCTCTTGTACAATGAGAGAATTCTTGCTAGCTTTGTCTTCCAGGCTTTCTGAACTGCTTCGAGTGAGAAGTTGGTCACATGATTGCTCTATTCATACTGACAGTGTTGAGCTTGCTGTTCTAGAGGTGCTGCTTTTCACCAGCCTGGTGGCTGGACTGCATCTATGTGAGAAACTTTCACTGCCTGCTTGGTTTCAGAGAGCATCCTGAATCGACAGATCAAAACATTTCAGTATTTTTTAAAGGTTTAGAGCATTATTTCTTTTTTTATTGTCCATAATGAGTTACATTATTTAATAGGCAAACGATGAGCTGTTATCCCCACTTAGAGTATTATTTCTGCGAACACCTTCCTGCTTTTAGACATTAGACATGCTCAGTACATTTATACTATTATTGTTTCAAAGGTCTTTAAGAATCTGTCAATTTTATTTTAATCTTTTTTCTGTGTTCTTCATATTGAATTATTTTTATTGATCTTTCATCCAATTTTACTGAATTTATCTCTGCTAACCCCAGGCACTGAGGTTTTGGTTTCAGGCATTACTTTTCAATTATATCATTTCTTTTTGTCAATTAATTAATGTATGTGGGGGGGGTTGTACAATTGTTATGCACATACCACCTTGTAACTGGCTTTATGTGGGTGCTGGGGAATAGAACCCGAGCTAATGAGATTTACAAACAAGTGCTTTTAACCAATGAACCATCTCCCCAGCCCAATTCTATCATTGCTCTTTCTTTCTTGTTTTGAGACAGGGTCTCACGTAGCCCAAGCTGGCCTTGAACTTGTTATCCTCCTATCTCCAACTTCTAGTGCCAATATATTGCAGCATGAACTTTTTCCTTCAGGTATAACATGATGCTAGTTTGGAATAGAGATTAACTGGCCCAAAGCTATGACAAATGTGGAGCACCTTGACAGCTAGGTGGACAGGGAATATAATGGAGGTAGTGACATTCCTTACTAGGAGGAAGGGAGAGGGTCAAAGGACTGTCACCTGGGATTCTAGCCATTGCTCCCTTCTGCCCTCCCTCAGCTGCAAGTGATCTTGGAGATGCTCAAGAACATAGGAAGTGGAAGGTTAGCTGACAGGCACTCTGACACAGCTTCCATAAGTCACCATCCATTACAGGATAGGACTTTGTGGTGATGCAACTATTTTGGGGTCACACGTGCTCTAAGTATTCTCAATAAACTCAGTGGCTCACCAAGTTGGATTTTGGTGGAATTGGACTTTGGTCTGACACTGCTGCCCTAAGTGAGGTGAATAAGTTTGTGTGTCCCCACAGAGAAAGTTAACACAACAGCTGGGATTACAGGTATGCACCACAGTTACCAGCAGTTAATGAAGTACTGGGAATTGAATCATGGCTGTGTGCATGCAAGGCAATTGCTCTACCAACTGAGCTATATCCCCAGACTGTCAATTCTATAATTTCTGTTTGGCTTATTATTTATCAGTTTTTTATGTTATTATTGAGATTACCTTAGTATTGAGTAACTGTTATAATTATATTATTTCAATATGGTGTTTCTTAATTCTTTTAGCTTGCTTATTTATGTAACATTTATTTCTAAAAGATAGGTCTCACTATGTTGCCCAGGCTTGGCCTCAAACTTGTGGGATCAAGTAATCCTGCTGACTTAGCCTTCTCAGTTGCTGGCACATGCCACTGTAACACCTGGTTAGAAGTCTGTCTATTAAATCCAGCACTCAAAGTAACTTCATGCTGTCTGCTTTGCCTAGCATGCATTACACTCTACTGTGGATTTTTTTAAAAATCAATACCTCTCACATTTTGTTAAAAGAAATGGAAGTGTTATAGGTAATATATTGTAGCAAGTATAAATGTTTTTCACTCTGTGAGTCCCCTCACAGTCCTGTTTCTTTGGAGGAGGAGAAACTGCTTTGACTTAGGCTCTAGAGCCTGTGTTCCTTACAATATTAGGCTGCTCATAACCCAGACGCAAGTTTAAACTTATCATTCTTTACTTGGCTTTGCTGGGGTTTACCCCTGTATTTGCATGGCTTAGTGATACTCATAATTTGAGCAGAGGTTGTTCTTGAATGTCTTGAGCCAAGAGGGTTTCCATGCTCTTTTCACCAACCTTTGTAAGGGTTTAAGCACATTCATCCTTCAGCCAGTTTTCAGGTCTGCTTTTACTTTTCACCTTCTGCTGAGTTCTCTCTCTCTGCCTATCCATATACACAGCTTCAGAGGCAGCTAGACATAATACAGAAAACTTATCTAGCCTTCCTTGGTTCTATCCTCCCCAAGCTCTCTCTGTTACATTTCTGCCTAATCTATCACAAACTCCAACTAGAATAGTAATTTAGACAAGCAGAGCTGGATTCTCCTTTCATCTCTTCCTACTGAGCTAGATTTTAAAGGATAAGCATTAATTGGGAAAAAAGACTTCTTTCATGAAGATTCCAGGGGAAAAAAATTGTTCCTACTTAAAACCTTTTGTTTTATTACACACACACACACACACACACACACACACACACACACAGTGCATGTGAGCATACACACACATCATTCACAAATAATTCATAAGAAAATTAAGTTAATAGCATCAGTCATTGTATTACATAAATTGTGAAGAAGGTAGGCATGTAGTTATAAAACAGTTTATCTTCTCAAAGGAAAAAAGTATTATACTACATTTACTAACACAGGTTATATATGTCATAATTTGGAAATGATTTAGGGACAGTATTCTTATTCTAAAATGTAACTTTTTCATTATACAGAAAATAGTGCAGTTCAGAGCCTCCTGGCCATGCCTAATTGAGGTATTATCTAAATTCCACATTTTTAATGTCAAATGTCTTGCTTTACATAATTACTAATCTCAGATTTTAAGATGTTACACTAATGATTTTTATTTTCAAGTAGCAATGTTAGTTAATAGTTATAGTTAATAGCTATAGTTTAGAAAAGTTGTAGTCAGCATCTTATATAACCTCCAACTGTCTTAATCTTCTGTAGTCCTCAGCCATCTAAAGCTGCACAGTAACAGAAGAGAAGACAGTATGAAACACATTCCAATGATCATTTCTAATGATTTTACCACAATGACACACATATCCTGTTGATTACTCAAATAGTAAAGTATTCTGAAAAATTACTTCCTGATCTCAGTTTTCTGGAGGGTTAAAGTTCTAAAATTTATTACACTAACAAATACATTTGTTTCCTGTTTTTAAGCAACTAGGAAACCTTTCTTCAGGATTCTCCTCTGCACTGAATAGTGAGTACATGTTACATGAGTACATGTTACACAGACAGAACACTATGTCTCAATGAGTAAATTGAGGAACAGAAGGCCATACTTTCAAGATAAGACATATTTTTGAAAGATTTATAGCATGAAATCACTTCTGGCCAATTCATGGTGGAGAAACCATATAGTGATGGCCATGGCTCAACACAAATCCTGAGAGAGATTTTTTATGCATTCAGCCAGTATTTATGAAGTGTCTATGATTCTCTACATCCTGGACTGCAGCAGTGAACCCAGACACTAACTAGCCCTACCTTCACAAATAAACTCAAGCTTTACACAGTTTTGCAATTATCAGGGAGAGGCAAAGTTTACTGTTTATCACAAATTTACAAGTTATTTACACATATGTAAAATATGACAGATCTTCCAAGTTTAAAATAGTACTTCAGTTTGGCTGGTTGGATGCTACTGATGCATACTAGTAATCTCAGCACTTGGGAAGCCCAGGTAGGAGGATCATGAATCCAAAGCCAGTGAGGTATGTGTGTGTGTGTGGGGGGAGGTTATGGCTAAACTGGCCACTGAAAGGGAGTACTGTAGTGATCACACAGTCTTCAGTATAACAAATTAAATATAATTATACTAAATCAAATATATTCTATACACATATAAATAGAGCTTATCAGTGTAGGAACCTCTCTGTAAACTGCCAATTCATAAATACATATGCTCACAATAAAGTCACTTCTCTAAAACTAGGTATATATATATATATATATATATTTTAAATTTTATTTATTCATTTTCAAGCAGAGAAATACAGAGAGAGAGAGAGAGAAGAAGGAAGGAAGGAAGGAAGGAAGGAAGGAAGGAAGGAAGGAAGGAAGGAAGGAAGGAAGGAAGGAAGGAAGGAAGGAAGAAAGGAGAAGATCAGCACCCCAGGGTTGAAAGCTGCAGGCTTAAATGTTGAAGTCATATTTTATAAAAAAAATCTTTGAGGTGACAATGAACTACAACACAATTTAATTATGACTGTCTTCCCTTAAGCCATTTATATTTAATAAAAGGTAACTCAAAACAGTTCTGTAATAGTATCATTTAAGAGCAACAGAGATAGCGAGAGCCAGGCATGGTGGCATACACTTGTGATTGTAGCACTCAGAAGACTAAGGCAGGAGGATTACAAATTGAAGCCAAGCTGGGCTACATAGCAAGATCCTGTCTCAAAAATACAAAAGGCAACAGAGAGAAGAGTGTTAAATCAGGGTGCTTCTGAACTGTCCTCAAATTGTAGAATGTAGCAGCTATATACATAGTATATAGTAGGAAGCAGAGCACACTAGAAAACACAGGTTCAAGAGGGCAGTGACTCTCAGACTTTGGTATTTATACAATAGTTCCTTTACAGAACTAGCATATTTTAGCTTTAATTCAGGAATGAGACGCAATCCGTTTCTTAAATAGCATTCTTACTACTTCTTACAATTGTATGGTCAGGCTTCCCTTTTCATGACTCCTTGGTACTGTTGAACATGGTTTTCATTATGGAATTCCTTCTTGTACTTTCCTAGCTAGTAAGAGTTTGCTCTTCGTATCTCTATTAGTGAACTAATTATATTGCAATATTATTTTAAAACATATGTCCTTAACTGCATGACTGAAAGGACACATGAGCAAAGGGATGTGCCATCTTTATATCCCTGGTGACTAGCACAGACCCTGGCAAATAGTAATACATGTATGGCTTTGTATATATGTGATTAAAAAATTGTCATTCTTCGTTAATCTCATATACAACAATCTGTTGTTGCTATGATTTTGATGTGCAATGTTCCCCACAGGTTCATGTGTTTGAACACTTAGTCCCCAGCTAGTAGCACTGTTTTGGAATGTCTTAGAGCCTTTGGGAAGTGAAACCTAGGTGGAGGAAAAGGGCAACATTAATGTGGTTTAATTAATGTGTTTTGTTTTGTTGAGACAAGGTCTCATTCTATAGCCCAGGCTGGCCTTGAACTCATAGAAATTCTCCTGCTGCAGCTTCTCAAGTGCTGGGATTATAGGCATGAACCATCATGCCTAGCTTTTTTAAATGTCTAATAAATATTATACTGTAGTCATAACATTCAAGAGGCTGAGACAGGAAGACTGAGTTCAAAGCCATGTTGCTAATAAAAATAAACGTATCAAAAAAGAGAGCATGAGAGATGGCTGAGCAGTTAAAGTGCTTGCTTGAAATGCCTAACAACCTGAGTTTAATTCCTTTGTACCCACGTAAAGCCAGACACACAATGTGGTGCATGTATTTGGAGATCCTTTTCAGTGGCTTTAAGCCCTGGTGAACCCATTCTCCCTCTCGCTCCTTGCAAATCAATAAATAAAATATTTTTAAAAAGTAAAAAAGAGGGGGCTGGAGAGATGCCTCAGCAGTTAAGGTGCTTGCCTGCAAAGCCTAATGACTTCGGTTCAATTCCCCAGTACTAATGTAAAGCTAAATGCATAAGGTGGCACATGCACCTGGAGTTCATTTTCAGTGGCTGGAGGCCCTGGTTGCTCCCTCCCTCCCTCCCTCCCTCCCTCCCTCCCTCCCTCTCTCTCTCTCTCTCTCTCTCTCTCTCTCTCTCTCTCTCTCTCTCTCTCCCCTGCTTGCAAATAAATAAATAAATTTTTAGAAAGTAAAAAATAGGAGTTTTAAAGTTAAGTCACTTTAAGAAAAGAGAGAAATACACCCATGCATGCATATGTGCACACATACATTTTTGAAAACCAGGGAGTAAGTATTGTATAAGTAGTGTGTTTGCAAAAAAAAGATTAAAATTAAAGATGGACACAATATTATAGGTTAGTATGAATCCCAGGGCTCTCTCCTCCCCTTCCCAATTGAGCATCCTAGACTGAGTCTGGGATCTTGGAACCAGCTCCTACTACAGTAACTGAAGACACCTCTGGCTGCAAAGGGCAAAGCCCTCCCAGAGCCCAACATCCTTCAAAACTCTCACCAGTAAGTTTTCCTTCTCTTCCCATAAAATCCTCTCTTGCTCTTTTTGACTTTCCTGCTCCCTGGTGTGTGTAACCACCCCTCAATCTCCCTCTCTTGAGTCCTCTTGCTCTTTCCTTAACAAGCACCCCTTGTCTTGCCTCTACCTCCCTCCCCCACTTCTCTCTCTTCTTCCTCTTTCTCCCCCATTACAATAAAGTTTTAAATTTAACAAAAACCATTTGACTTTGTACCCCTTTCTGGACCCAAAAATTTAATAGTCAAGAAGAGAAAACAAAATCAAATAGGTATAGATTGAAATATATATGTAAAGTATATAATATATTAACCAAACAAAGTATAGTAGGCCAGAGAGGAAGATGATTAACAAGAAATTAAGGAAAGTGAAACTTGGAATGGCAAGACACAGCTATTTCAGGCAAACAGAAACTTTCAAACAGTAAAAACAAATCATTATCATAAAAATTCTTAGAACAAAGGAAGTACTATCACTACATTTAGACCTTCCACAGGAAAACTAGTCAAGGCTGCAAAAGAATCTTACAGTCTTATCTGCTTCCTCTCTATGCTTTATAAAATCCACCACTACCCTACCCCAGCCTAGGTAGTGAATTCAGATAATGGTCTAATAATGGCCATCAGCAAGAGTCCAGTCAAAATGACTGGTGATGGGAGAATAGGAGAATGTCTTTAGACAGAATTATCATCACAGAATGCTTTGGTAATATGCAAATCTTCATTTAAAATGCATCTTTGTTTTTTTTTTCCTTTTTATCTGACAGCAAAGATTCAATTATAAAACCTTTTTTTTTGTTTTTTGTTTTTTTTTTTTGCTTTGTTTTTCAAGGTAGGGTCTTGCTCTAGCCTAGGCTGACCAGGAATTCACTATGTAGTCTCAGAGTGGCCTTGAAGTCATGGTGATCCTACCTCTGCCTCCCAAGTGTTGGGATTAAAGGCGTGCACCACCATGCCTGGCTTCTGCTTTGCTTCACTGCTTTTTCCCCTACTCTTTCTCTGAAAAATGTGAGTTTAGAATACTCAAATAAAGAATAACTTGGCACAAAATTACGCTTAAATTACTGTAGAGTAAAATAACAAAATTCATTAACTTGAGAGAGAAATCAAGGGCACATAGAGGTATTCCAGGGCCTCTTGTGGCTGCAAACAAACTCCAGACAAATGAACTCCAGGCACATGTGCCACTGTCTGCATCTGGCTAATGTGGGCATTAAACTTGGGCTGGCAGGCTCTGCAAACAAGCACCTTGAACAGCTGAGCCATCTCCCCATTTAAAATAACAAAATTTGATCTTCAAATAACCAATCATCTTGAATTCTGGCACTCATTCTCTCTGTGCTCTAAATCTTATGTGACATGAGTACCATTTCTTCTCTCCAACAAGCACTGAGGCCTTCTGTGCCTAAGGTACTGGCCAGGTGCTGAGGACACGATAGCAGGACATAGTAGCTTCCAGGGTCACCAACTCCTAACTGAAACTCCTTATAAATAAATAGACTCTTTCCTATTTGTTTAGGACAGAATTTCAACATCTCAAAGTCATTCCCAAACCAACAGGTACCACCTCTGGACTTTCCACCTTCGCACTTATTATGTGAGAAAGATAAAATTTCTCATTTGCTCGACATTCTTTTCTTTTTTTTTTCGACATTATTTTCTAAAAGTTAGGTATGCACAGAAAGTTTCATGTTACAAATCTTTTTATTTTAAGATAAGAACACTCTACAAATCAAATATGTGGCTTAATGTATTACCATCTATATCAAGAAATAGAACTTGATCAGCAAGCCTAAAAAGCTTCTATCTTAATTTTATATGAACCTCCTTTCTGCATTTTTCCATAAGCCATATTACCACCCAAAAGTAAATTTTTAGATACTGTATTAGTTATGATTTTTGTTGTAGTGACAAAATACCTCACAAGAGCAACTTAAGCAGAGAGGGTTTACTTTGACTTACAGTTCTGGGTAGTTATGGTGGCAGAAGCTTGAGTGGCTAATCACATTGTATCCAGTCAGGAAGTAGAGATGATACTTACTGGTGCTCAGCTCACTTTCTATTTTTGATTCAGTCCAGGACCCTAGCCCATGGAATGACGCTGTCCATTATGATGGTCAGCCTTCCCACCTCAACCCAATCTAGAATCTCCCTCACAGACATTCCCAAAAGATGTATCTCTGACGTGATTTGAGAACCAATCAGGTTGATAATCAAGACTAACCATCACAGACACATTAGTTCATTCTATTAAAAACTGGGCATCCTTTCAAATCCTCAGAGATACTACTGCATCCCTGCCCTTTGTAGTTCTGTTAAAGCCCGGGCTCTTTGAACGGCAGTTGCTGACAGCATGGGTTTTGGTAATTATATTCTCTGGGCACAATTCAATGTGTTTTTCTTGGTAAAACTGCAGGTAACATGTAGAAATGTGCAGTGAGACAATGCACAGTGAGACAGTGCGCAGTGAGACAATGAGCAGTGGTGAGACAGTGTGAGACAGTCTGCAGTGAGACAATGTGCAGTGAGACAACGAGCAGTGAGACAGTGTGCAGTAAGACAATGCACAGTGAGACAATGTGCAGTGAGACAGTGTGAAACAATGCGCAGTGAGACAGTGTGAGACAATGCACAGTGAGACAGTGTGAGACAATGTGCAATGAGGCAGTGTGAGACAATGCAGTGAGACAATGCGCAGTAAGGTACATTATCTTGCTCATTTTTCTTTTATGATGCTGTGGTCATAGCTATTGTTACTTAGATCTTTATTCCTTGAGTGGTAAAAATTATTAGATCGACTGTTGGATGTGGTAGCACACGCTGTTAATCCCAGCACATGTGGATCACTGACAGTTTGAAGCCAGCCTGGAGTCACAGAATGAGTTTCAGATCAGTCTGGGCTTAAGTAAGACATTACCTCAAAAAAAAATTATATTCTATTGCTCACACTTTATTTATGAATTAAAACATTTCTAAAAGGGCTGGAGAGATTTTTCAGTGGTTAAGGTGCTTGCCTACAAAGCCTAACAACCTGGGTTCGATTTTCCAGTACCAACATAAAGCCAGATGTAGAGCAGTATATGCATCTGGAGTTCATTTGCAGCGCTGGAGACCCTGGCATACCATTTTTCTCTGTCTCTCTTCTCCCTGTCTCTCTCTGCTTGCAAGCAAATAAATAAATAAATAAATAAATAAATAAATAAATAAATAAATAAATTTTAAAGAACTGTCTAGCCGGACATGGTGGGGCACACCTTTAATCCCAGCAGTCAGGAGGCAGAGGTAGGTGGAATGCCTTGAGTTCAAGGCCAGCCTGAGACTACATAGTGAATTCCAGGTCAGCCTGGTCTAGAGTGAGACCTTACCAAAAAAAAAAAAAAAAAAAAAAAAACCCAAATAAATAAAAACTCTCTAAAAGGAGATAATAGCCATCATGTATTATTGGATTATCATGCTTTTTTCATTATTAATAAATTTTCAAAATAACAAACTGGTTTCTGAGTTACTGACAGTTTCTTTTCATATGAACATTTTGAATTCCTATATTTTAAAATATTTCTTTGGTTTTGGTCAATTGTAATTATAAATTTTATAACTCGTTTTCTACCATCTTAGATGAAGCCTCTTTACTTGTTGACAAGGTTATAGTAGCTCTTTTATTTCTACTGAGATACAGACATTTCATATAACATAAAATTCCTTTTTTTTAAAGACAGCCTCATGAGTGCTAAGAGATTACAAAATTCACTGTTGTAATGTATTCAACTGAGGACTGCATGCTGGACATCTGGACTCTACATGAATGGAGCGCATGGTCCCCAGCTGCTGTTTGCAAACACTGCTTTGACACCACCTTTGACCTGTGCCGCTGCCTGTCCACCCTGACTTGTCCAAGGTAGTGAGCTACCAGGTTGTCTCCACCAGAAACAACTAGAAGCTTCATAGCAAAAGAAAGCTGATTGGCACCACCACAGTTCTATGAGCTAAGGTGACTTGACAACTTTGCTTCCATCTCTGCTCTGCACACATTTTGTTTGGATCATGCATTGGATGGGGCTGAAAGGTGGCTGATTCCAATCACATATTTAACCACTGATGGTTTGCTCCAGCTCTTACCAGGAGACGAATTGTACATAGACGATTCAAGCTTTTGGAAAAGTTTCTGTCTACCGAAAAAAAGACCGAAGAACTCATGAAAGAAAGCAAGAAATTTCACCGAACAGTGGCACACAGTATGCATCTTTATAAGCTCTACTGTCAAAGCAAAGAATAAGCAGGTTTATCTGAAGAGCTGCGTAGGAATTAAGAGCTGTTTGTAGGGGCTGTCTGTGTATAGGTTAGTTCAGCTGAGGTGTCCCAATGTGCAGGGAAAGTCAGCTGAACTTGCGTTGAAACCTAAGGAACTTTGGCCTGTAAATGTTAACATACTTCCTACGTCAAGTGCATCATGGAGTTCTTTGTTTTATTCTGTTAAATGCACAGGGTGCCACAAATATAAAATTTATAAAGTATTCATTTGTTGAGAGAGAAAACAAAAACCTCACAATGATTTCTACTCCGGTGTTATTAGTTTAAAATTTTAGTTTAAAGAAGATGTTCCTTGCCATGATTCTAACTGTCCCATTCATTAACATGTTGCCTGACATACTTGGGAGGTTGAGGCCAGAGTTTCTTAGAATTTCTGCAAGAATTAAGTATGCCTGACTAGGTAATGTTAGAGTGTGAATGTAAAAAAAATCCCAACTTGGTCTCCATCCCCAACTCCTTGGCTGGAGATGCTCTGACAGGTTGTGGAACCTCAAGGGGGTGGGGGCTTAGCTGGAAAAAGTGGGTAAGAGGAGGAGGATCTTGAGTGTTGCAGTCTTGGTTCCAGAAGAATGCTCTCTCTCTCTGTCTCGCTCTCTCTCTTTCTCTACTTCTTGATAGAGATGTGAGCAAATAAGCTGCCTTGGTGGTGAGCTGATGTACACCCTTTTTCCTCTCAAGAGTATTAATGGTGAACAATAACTGAGACAACCTTCAAATGATAATGTCATTATTTTAATGCAGTATTTTCATTTTGATAAGATACAATATTTGATTTCAAACCACAGATCTTGTTAGCTTTTATGTTACCCAAATTTAAATTTTATTTAATGTTTTAAGACATGAAGTCATGCAAAATTCATCAACCTTTATGTACTTACAAAGTGGTAGTTTATGAGGTAGAGAGATACAATTTAATGAGGTTTCAGTATGTTTAACATTTTCATTTCTGTTAAAAGAAAAATCATCTTTTATTGATTTAAATGATAGCTAAGATACCAGTACTACTATTTTAAGATCTTCATAATATGTTTAATATGCAATGGGGTTCACTATTCATAAAATGTCTAGTTTTCCAACTAATAAAATGAAAGCAATTCTAAAGTATACAATTCCATCATGGTGACTTTTGTAATCCCTAAGACTCATGAGGCTGAACCAGGAGGATTATTATAAATTTGAGGCCAGTTTGAAGCTACTTAGTAAAGATCCTGTCTCAAAAAAAAAAAAAAAAAAAAAAAAAGCTGGGTGTGGTGGTGTATGCCTTTAGTCCCAGCACTCAGGAGGCAGAGAATCACCCTGAGCTCACGACTAGCCTGAGACTAGAGACTACATAGTGAATTCCAGGTCAGCCTGGGCTAGAGCAAGATCCTATCTCAAACAAAACAAAACAAAAACATTATGACAGATAGTGTTTCCTCTTTTATTAATTATGCATAATGATAATATGAACATAAGTTTTTCATTTTTAGAATTTGATATATTTTTAAAAAATAGTTTTATTTATTTGCAAGCACACACACAGAGAGAGAGAGAGAGAGAGAGAGAGAGAGAGAGAGAGAGAGAGAGAGAGAGAGAGAGAACATTCCCCAGGCCCCCAGGCCTCCAGCTGCTGCAAATGATGCATGTGTCACTTTACATGAGTACTGGGGAATCAAACTTGGGTCTCTAGGTTTTGCAGGCATATACCTTAACCACTGAGCCATCTCTTCAGTCCCAGAATTTGATACATTTTGACCTAAATATATCCTGAAAAATCATCAGTACAATGAAGATTATGAACACAAATATTCAAAAATTTTCTTCATGTCCCTCTGTAAAATTCCCTTCCCACCCAAAATGCAACAGAGACCTGTTTTGTCCACAGATTAGACTTCCTTTTTTTTCCATTACCTATCACATTTGGTGAATGCTGAGATTGTTTCTAATTATTTTGCTACCATAAAATGACTATGTATATTCATGTGCAGTATTTTATATAAATGTACTAATACCTTGGGTGGAATAGCTGGATCATAAAACATAATTAGACCTTTGAAAAGAGTCAAAATATGGTCCAAGGTAGTTGTTCCATTTCCCATTCTTATTAGTAATGATCAGCTCTCCCAATTCTTTCTATATATTTTCAAATATTCAAGCAGGCAGCCTTCTGAAAAGCTAGAAAATTGCATCTCCCTCACTCTTGAGGGTCTGCCTCAATTTGTGGGCCTTCTTACAATCACACCATACTGTGAACACCACAGAAAGTGTTCTCAATCCCCCTTTCTTTGTTTTCAGTTGCTCCCAGATCAAGCTACGTCAATGAAGTGACACAGAAGTAAGTCCCTCAGGAAGCCTGCTCAACATCTATAACTTTTCTCTCCTCATGGCCCATGCAAGCTGGAGGTGATATTAAATGTTTTATTTACTCTTTCTTTGTCATGTCAGGTGACATAAACTTCAATCTTTTTTTCATAGGCTTCTATAGGAGGACATTAGAAAATGCAAGACCAGACATACCCAACTGCTGAAACAAAAGAGCCACACTGGTGCCTGTGACAGGAAGACTCTCATGTAAAGGAGTCTGGATCAGCTGTCGGTCTCCTGCACCCAAAGAAAACAGCTTCTGCAAAATAAGAGAAACACAAAATAATTTAGACATTCTTAAAATAAAAATCCCTTCAGAAGTTCAACTTTACAGGTCATATAAGTAAGGGACAGTAACATATAATTAAATCTACTTTGTGTTCAACTCAAAAAGATACAAGAAAACTCAGTAGTTAAAGGGTGAAAATTTAGTAAGATATGAGACATAAAATACAGTGACAATTGTAGTTGAATGCTAATGTCAGCAAATTTGGTAGAGGCCCATAAGACAGTTGTGCTTCTTAAAAGTGAAGGCCAGTTATGACCACACTCATGATTGGTATGAAGGCCAGCTATGACCATGTGCATGATTGGTGTGAAGACTAGTTATGACCATGTTCATATTTGGTGTGAAGGCCAGCTAAGACCAAGCTCACATTTACTATTCTGCCCTTAGAGCTGACGTGAGAAAGAGAGCAGAATTTAAAAAAATACTTAAGACAAAAGGGCAAGGAAAAACAATGCCCATTTTCCTAAATGTACATTTCTGGCAGACTAAAAAGAAGCAATGTGATATTTAGAAGGTGGTCCCTCTTCCTTGATAGTATACCAGAATAAACAAAATACATGATCAACTCATCAGTTTTAGGATTTAAAAAGAGTCAATTCCCTTTTTTGACGGGGAGGGGGTTACTGGGGATTAAATCCAGGTCCCTGCACATATTCAGTATGCACTCTTAAACCTGGGTTGCTTCCTCTTTTAAGTATGGATGCTCTAGAAACAATAAATAAAACAGGGAAATGGGGACTGGAAAGAAAGGATGTAAGACTGCAACCTATGTTAAATCAATCAATCATAAGAGCAAAGATTCTAGTTTTTCTACTTTAGAGACAAGCTTGAAAATCTCAATATATTCAAAATAGTTAAAATGTCGTAAAGAAGTATATTGAGAGTTTTTTAAATATTGGTCAACTTTAATAAAAATGAGGTACAGCTATAGGCAAGAGTGAGAAAGGTAGAGTGACTTTTAAAAAGTCAAGCAAAAAAGGTATCTAGAGTTCAAGTTACACAAAATATGTCTTTTAATTATGCTATGTGAAAAGGAACTTGGTTAAAATTAGCCCCTTGACCTAAGAAATGAATGGAATCTAGGATGTCTAGAAGGCAGACCATAGTACAAAGCTAAAGTTTCTCTTTAAAACAAAAATATTTAAAGAATTCTTTTTTTCCCTTTCTTCATAAATTAACTTGGGGAAAAGGATAGTTTCTCTACATCTCTCCCTTTCATTCCATTTACCTGAGACCCTCCAGCTGCCGGGACAAGGCAAGCACAAAGGTTTGCGATGAGACTTTCCAAAGAGACACTCAGGCTGTCCACATACACAGTGTAGATCAAACCCAGGCAAGCCTGCAAAGAGAGCCATGTAGTCATTTCATGGAAAAAAAAAGCACTAAACATAAACTGACATCTGCTCCTAGGAACATTTCTCTTTGAACCATGTAAAGGATATTCTACAGTGAACATGGAATAAATTTTAATCAGCAAATAATATTAACTTTATTAAATTTTCCTCTAAGACCAGAACCTCCAAATGAGCATCCAAGATGAGTTTATAGAAAACAGAAAGCTGTAATTTGTAAAACAGGTGTCTCTGTTTAGATAACTACTCCAGCTAATTTGCAGGCCTGAATTGGTTTTGCCCTACTGTCTTGCCCATTTGGTTCAACTTATTTTTTAAAACTTCATATTTTAAAATAAAAATTTAGAATTTGTTTTGTGGTACTTATAAATCATTCCATCTAACTTACATTAAACACAAGGTAGCAAAATAACAAGACAATAAGATTAGTACTTTTGAGTTCCAGAAAAAGACAAGTGGTAAAACAAAGATAAAATGCAATCTTAATAAAATTTTCAGCATATTCAAATTTATGACTAAGAAGTAGTAATTGTTAGGAGTTACCCATTGTCATTAAAATCTTAACACTAGGTTAATTTTTCTAAAAGGGTCAGCAGAAGTGAGAGGGGAAAGTGGGGGTGAATATTATCAAAATACATTATACACATTTATGAAATTATCAAAAATTATTTAAAAGTTATTCTTATGGGATATACAATCTCATTTCTAGAAGATTTTTTTTCAGATTTGTGTACCGGCACAAACATTTATAAATACTTTTTATATTTGAAATTTTTGAGTATTTGAAAAAAGAAAAAGTCTACAAGCAAAATATGGTGTCTCATTCCTGGGTGCTCCACAACTCACTTGCCAGGCCAGATATGCCCATAAAAATGGTGGTATGAATGTTATGGGTGTAACCAATGGCCTTCTGATTTTATCTGTGGCCTGCTCTATAGAAGGGAATCCATGCCCTATTGTTGTGGTTATGCTAAACAGACAGCATGTCAAACAGCCTTCTAAAATTCTATGTTTGGTCCCATAGATAAGTACTGCTCACAGAAATGATCACAGAAGTCTCTTTTTGCAATGGCCAGAGGTTAATGCAGAAATGTTAAACTGGCAAAACTGCCCAGAGTAAGTTTTGTGTGCTCAGCCCTGAACAGATCATCTAAACCATCCCCTCCAAGGCTCAGGAAAACTCATGGAAGAGGGGGTAGAAAGAATGTAAGAGCTTGAGGGGGGCTGTGGAATTTGTCTTCTGGATATGATATGGCCATTATGCTCAAGAACTGACAGCAGCTATGGTTTCTTGCCCAAGACTGAACTTGTCAATATTTCATCATGGATGGGAAAGGTCATCAAGACCCCACAACCTACAGAGTAGCTAATGGCAGCTAATAGTTTCTGGCAGATGGGGAATCATGTTCTTTGGTGGTGTAATCACTGGTAAGCTGACCATTGTCCAGTAAATACCCTTCCACTGATTATGATGCAAACAACCCTAAGTTAACTCTGGATTAAAAATGGGCATGAAAGTAGGATGGAGATGAATTGGGAAAAGAAGGGTTTTAGTGGAAGGGTATGGGAGAGGAATTAGAGATGGTAACTGTAAAGGAATAAGATCGAAATATGTTATATACATGTATGACTGTATCAAAAATAAAAACTAAAAAATGGTATCTCACCATATAACCCAGACTGGCCCTGAACTCAAGATCTTCCTATCTCTACCTCATTAATTCTAGAATGATAGAAATGCACAATATTTTAAAGGTATGTTGGCAGTGGCATGATCAGAATTCTTTAAAATCTCAAGCAATCCAGTATACGTCAAACCTGACTCCTCATCAGCTCAATGAACATATATATGGTTGATGAATTTGTTGAATTATCTGGACATTTTAAATATGCTCTAGAAGCCGGGCGTGGTGGCGCACGCCTTTAATCCCAGCACTCGGGAGGCAGAGGTAGGAGGATGGCTGTGAGTTCAAGGCTACCCTGAGACTACATAGTGAATTCCAGGTCAGCCTGGGCTAGAGCGAGACCCTACCTCGAAAAAAAAAAAAAAAAGCTCTAGATAATTAACTTATGGTATATAAATTTGTATTTGATTAATGTGGGGCCTATTTTCAAACAAATACTACATTCTTAGAAGTATAATTTGTCATGTTTACTAACTCAGATATTTCATCTGATAAGAATTAATTTCTTCTGGCCAGTTTTATTTTATTGGCAAATCATTAAATCATGCTAACAATATTTTCAATACAGAGAACATATCATAATTTTTTAAAAAACTGATTTATGGGCTGGAGAGTTGGATTACTGGTTGGGGCCTCTGCCTGCAAAGCCTACAACCCAGGTTCAATTCCCCAGTACCCACATAAAGCCAAATGCACAAGGTTGTGCATGCACCTGGAGTTCATTTGCAGCAGCAGGAGGCCTTGACACTCTCGCGCTCTCTCTTTTCTTGAAAATAAATAATAAAAATATTTTTTAAACCGATTCATACAACCATGAAGATTGATAAAGATAACTGAGTTCTTTACCCTAAAAATTTCTGGATAGTCTAATCTGGACACCAACACCAGGCTTTTAGGAGCAAACACTTCTGCAGGCTGAATGAGGCCAGATACTTCCTCTTCACCTTCAATTTCTTCCTTCTTTGATCCCTAGAAAAAGTGACATTGCCATCAACACACAAAGTTTCTTAGGCTCACAAGTCACAAAAGATATTCAAACCATGCATCTTGCAGATAATTTAAAAGAATATAAAGTTAATTAAAATATATTATTTATAAATATTCGGCAAAGAAATGATGACCCAAACAATATTATTTCATTTTTGGAAAGCTCCAGACATTATAATATATATATCTCAAAGCTTGACACTTCTGACTGAGGTATTCCAAGGTGAATAAGGCATGTCAAAATTGTTTTAACAATAAAAATGATACTTAAATGGAAAGTTAATCTTCAAAAGAAGAAAAACATCTACTATAGTAATAAGGCACTATTTTCAAATTTGTTTTTCTGTGTGGCCCCATTTCTATGAGGAGTCTAAGGTATGCAGGGTACTCAGTGCTGTTCAAAGAGAAGCATATTCAGATCTAGTGCTTCTGTTCACAGTCATGATACTGGTTACTTTGAAAAAAGAGAAAGTTTACTTTTTTTCTTTATTATTATTTGTTTTGAGTCAGGGTCTTGCTTTAACACAGACTGACCTAGAAACCACTCTGTAGCCTAGGTTAGCTTCAAACTCACAGTGATCCTCCTACCTCAGCCTCCAGAGTGCTAGGACTAAAGGTGGGAGTCACCACACCTGAGAGAACATTTTTATACACAAAACCAAGTATTAGGATGCAATTAATGCTTTGAAAATGTACATGTTATAAATGGTTGAAATGGTAAATTTTAAAGAGCTTTTACTACAATAAAACAAATCAAGCTAGGCTGGAGAGCTGACTCAGCAGTGAAGGCATTTGCCTGCAAAGCCTGATGACCTGGGTCCAATTCTCCAGTACCCACATAAAGCCAGATATACAAAGAGATGCATGTATTTGGATTTCCTATGCAGAGGCTAGAGGCCCTGGCATGCCCATTCTATCTGTTTGTCTCTTTTTTCTATCTTTCTGCTTGCAAATGAAGAAATAAAATTTTAAAGCCTTAAAGCTATTTACATTTTAACAATTAAATATTGGAAAAACATAATTCTGGTCTATAAGTCCACAAAGATTCTCTATGATATTAAAAAAAAAAGGGACAGGGGCTGGAGAGATGGCTCAAAGGTTAAGGTGCTTGCCTACAAAGCCCAACGACCTGGGTCTGATTTCCCAGTACTCACATAAAGCCAAATGAACAAAGTCAAAGTAGCACATGCATCTAGAGTTTGTTTGCAATGGCTAGAGGCCCTGGCATGCCTATACTCACATTCTCTCTGTGTCATGTCTTTATCTCTCTGCTTACAAATAAATAAAATATGTATGTGTATGTTGCATGAAGGTGCTGCATATCAATTATATATATAATTTTTTGAGGTAGGGTCTTAGCCCAGGCTGACCTGGAATTTACCATGTAGTCTCGGGGTTGCCTTGAACTCATGGCAATCCTCCTACCCCTGCCTCCTCAGTGCTGGGATTAAATGCATGTGCCACCACTCCTGGCACATTAAAAAAAAAAAAAAAGATTCTCAGAGCTGGTTACCATTCTGGATCTAGCAGGATCTCTTGGTATTGTCTTACAACACTCTGTGGTTTCTTTAGCAATAGGGTCTTAGCTTAGGCCTGGGGCAGGTATTCAAGATCTTGCTTTGACAGAAGTCTGTCATGTTTTGGGGACCTCGTGGGGCTCTTTGATTAACAACTCAGTGTGGGAAGGAGCCAATAATTTGTGTAGCCCTAGAAGATGTTGCATGAGCTGCCAGGGGAAATTGGTCAATGATATTTAGAGAAAGCAGAGACCGCTGATATACAATTAGACAGTTATACATTGTTTTACATCTATTGTTGATATACAATAGACAGTTGTCACAAGAATGCTGAACACACTGCTATATTGAAGAGACCAGCAAGTCAAGAAATGCTTATCTGTGCAATAATGATGCTAAACCTAGGAGGGTAATTGTTGTAGTCAGCTTCCTAGTTGCAGCACAGAAAGAACACAAGCAAAAGCGGCTTGTGGAGGAATGGGCTTATTAGGCTTATGGACTCCAGGAGAGACTCCATCCTGGCAGGGAAAATGATGGCATGAGTAGAGGGGTGGATATCACCTCCGCCACAGCACTGCAAATAGCGGCAGGAAGGTGTGCCAAATACTGTCAAGGGGAAGCTGGTTATAACCCCCATAAGCCCATCCTCAACAACACAGCTCTAGCGAGGTTGTAAAACTTAAACTGCCATCAACTGAGGATCAATCAATTTGAACACAGTCATTTGTTTTGGGGGGACACCTGGATCAGACCATGACAGTAATCAATGGCTTACTGACTGGGTAAGAGATCCTCTCAGTGACAAGGAACCCTTAACTGGAACTGTGATCCATGGCAAAATCCTATGGGGACCAAGAACCCGGACTCCAAGGGGGAATTCCCAGTACTGGAGAGCTACAAAGAGGCTATGCCCATTAGAATCTACCCATAATAGCAATGCTTATCTCATTTAACCTGTACCAATCTCACTCTCCAATGGATATTCTGTTCATATTTTTCAGATGGCAGTGAGAGAGCTGGGGACAACCCAATTCTACCAACAAGACATGGGATGATGGCTGACATCCTGAGAGGAGATGAACCACCTCTAGCCTATCACACAGGGCTCAAATGAAACCTATGAGAAAATGGCGAGATAAACAGGAGAACAATCACCACAGCAAGTCATATAACACATGAAAGGTCAGTGGAAACAGACACCAACAATATCCAATGCAACCCAAAGCAGAAGTCCAGAGACACTTAAGATCTTAACAATAAAGCAGACTCAAAACTTACCCACCATGACTCAGGGAACTGAGCAGAAGAGGGGGGGGGCGGAAAGAATTTAAGAACCATGGTGGGGGAGAACATCCAGAAACATCACTCCCCTCAGCAACAAAGGGGTAAGAAAAAAAGAAAAACTGGCTACCTTGGGTGCAGTTCATAACTCCCTAACCTACGGACAGATCCAGTATGCGCACTGAGGAAGGACCCCAGTAGATAGGGATCAGAGAAGGGAAACAGGGACACATTCCCAAGAGTTGCTCATATGATATATATACTTAAAGATATTTTAAAAAATTTTAAAAACTCTCTATGAACCTACCATTTGATACACTGAACATTTTAAGAATAAGGGGTTGGGGCAGCAAGGTAATAAAGCATCAGATTTGTTTCCAGAGATTCTAACATTCCTCTAACTAAATAAAATCTCACTTGCTTTCTTTTACAAGAATAAAAGTTCTAGCTTAAAACTAATTTCCTCCCTGGAACCTTTCTTTCTTGCCTTTTTCTTTCTTTTATTTTCCAGTGTGGTTCACCAGTATAGCAAACTCCATGGCCAACCTTTCTCCCAAATGTCACCAAATGCTCTATATCCAGCTGCCTACTTTACATGTCCACTTAATAATGATGCCATCTCTAACATCTTCAAAATACACTTCAGGTCTTTCTCCCTAAACCTCACCTGCTCTGCCGTGGTCCCTGTTTATCAATGATAATCCCATCCTTTCACTTGACAAACCCAACATTGGGGTTCCTCACTCTTTCACAGCCTGTTATCACAATGCCCTGATTTCCTCAATGCCTCCACTGCTGCCACAGTACCGCCTCTGCTCTAGATTACTGCACAGCCTCCCTTCTCTCCTTCATTCTTTAACCCTATTTTACCCTCCACACCCAGCTTGTGTGTTCTTTTCCACAGATGCCCTAGTGCCTCTGTTCCTCATCTCCCTCCTGCACTGACAAGCTTCTGCTGACCACTCTACCTGAAAATGCAGTGACCCAATACTGTCTGTGGCCTTTTTCTGCCTTGTTTTATTCAGACCCTGACCACTATCTAACATAGTCTCCATTTTAGCCATCTTGGTTTTTGGTTTGTTTGCTCTACTAGATTATGCTACATAAAGACCAGGATTTCTGTTTCATTCAGTGACTTCCAAGTTCTTAAAATAAGGGCTGGGCATATCACTGATACCTAATATTTACTGCCTAAATGCAGAAATAAATTTTTTTGATATGATTTTCTGAGTATTTTACCAAGGTAAGCCTTGTCCCTACTCATACAGGCCAAAAACTGTATTTTCAATTCCCCTTGCAACCTGCTTGGAGTTTCTGTCTAGTACAGTGCAATATAAGTAATGCACCCATGCAAAGGGAGCTATCTGCATATGTGGTAAAGTCCATATACTCTTGAAAGATTTCATTTGTTACAAGGAAAAATCCCATATTAGGTTGGTTGGTTTCAGAATCTTTAGAAATAATAAAAATCTGATGATTATTTAAATTTACCAAAGATTTTCACACTTAATGAATCATATTCTTCATGGATTACTAACAAATTCAAAAATGACCAACAAATGACTGAAATTCCTGGAAGAGATAAGCCTATTCACATTTTTGTGAGATTGTGGTAAATGCCCTAGAGTATCATTAAAAGGCAGCTTGAGTAAGTAGATAGCCATTTCAAATAAATAGCCATTAGCGCATTTTGACCAAAACACAAAATAGAATGCAGTGGTCACTCCTTAAAGCTGTTTTTTAGTTCAAGACTCACTATAATGAGCAATTATTAACAAGACAGGAAAATGGCTAAATATAAATCAAAAGTAAGCAAAAATTTCATTTTTATTTACACTGCTTTTTATTATAGATGTTGAGTTTTAGCTTATAAATCCTAACAAGTTGTAACTCTTATTTCCAACAACTCTCCTACATGTCTTTCTAAGGCTGGAGATGTGGCTCAGTAGTGAGCAAGTAGCGAGCACTCACCTACATGCATGAGGACCTAGGTCCTAGGCTTGCTGCCATATAGCCCTCTCTCAACACAAATGTAATGTCCCAAGATCAGAGAAAAATTCATATTCCAGTTTTCTAGGCAAAACGTACACTAAAACCTGTTAGATAAAATAGGAGTTTGTTCTAAAAGAATGAAATATGATGTTTTGAATCAAGTTTTGCTAGAAATAATTTATCATATAAGGGCATACTGCCTCTTCTATTCAACTGCTAGAATATCTTATTTGTAATAACTGTACAATGGCATTGGTTTAAATGGCTTTGTCTTCTTTCTTCTTTAACTTTTTGTTGTTGTTGTTGTTAAATTTGGAGACAGAGTCTCACTCTACAAGATGGTGGCCTGAAACTCACTATGGAGCCCCAAGGCTGGCCTCATACTAGTCACACTTCTCCTGCTGCATTCCTGATTACAGGGAATACAGGCATGAACTGCATGTTTTGTAAAGACAAATACTGAAAAGATGTAAGAAATTTAAAATAAGAAAATTTATTGAAGCTATTTTATGATGAATAAAATTTAGTATTTTATAGTATGAAACATTCACATGTTATCTAACTAAAGTTTAAAAATAAATACAAAAATAAACTGTTTTAGAACAAAGAGGCCAAATGTAAAAAAAAATGAACAATATTTGTACACCTTCTAACCTAAAATGATTCATGCTTTTAGTAGGAATCATTTAAGAATACAAATTTACCTTCAATGCTGCTTACTGAATTATCTCCTATGACTTGTAAGGTCACCTTCTTTTGTATCCATATTCCAATGATATGTCACACCTTGTCCATTGTAGGTCATTTTGTCCACTCGTTATTACAATGATTAAATCTGCTAGTGGCAGTCCCTGCTTCTGCATATTTCATATCTGAGTCTCTGTGCTTCTCTATAGCATAAATTAGCACATACTATAAATCTGCCCCCACTTACTGGACTTCAAACATATCCCAAGGCAAAAATGACATAATGTCTAGATGGCTAACTTTATGCAATGACTTCCTTTAACAGAGAGGCACTTGCTCTAGGAAGTTTATCTGAGCACTCAGGCTGAACACTTGGGTCATGTTTGTTGCATCCTGATGCTTGATTTTCACTTCAAAGCAAATGTCAAGTCCTATCCTTCTATCCTGGAAAAGAGTTGTTGATTCTAACATCTCTGTACTATGCTCATTTCTAGAAATATCACAGCACACTACAAATAGTTTTTTAAATAAAAGGATAGTAAAAAAAAACTTAGGATAAACAGCCGCTGGCTTGGCTTTGCGAGCCGTTCTCCGGGACCTGCGTCCGAGTCTCCGCAACCGCGGGCCGCTCCGACGCCGAAGCTCTAACTGCAGCCATGAGCAGCAACGAGTGCTTCAAGTGTGGACGATCTGGCCACTGGGCCAGGGAATGCCCTACTGGTGGAGGTCGGGGTCGTGGAATGAGAAGCCGTGGCAGAGGTGGTTTTACCTCCGATAGAGGTTTCCAGTTTGTTTCCTCGTCTCTTCCAGACATCTGTTACCGCTGTGGTGAGTCTGGTCACCTTGCCAAGGATTGTGATCTTCAGGAGGATGCCTGCTATAACTGCGGCAGAGGTGGCCATATTGCCAAGGACTGCAAGGAGCCCAAGAGAGAGCGCGAGCAGTGCTGCTACAACTGTGGCAAACCAGGCCACCTGGCTCGTGACTGTGACCACGCCGATGAGCAGAAGTGCTATTCCTGTGGAGAGTTTGGGCACATTCAGAAAGACTGCACCAAAGTAAAGTGCTATAGGTGTGGTGAAACTGGTCATGTAGCCATCAATTGCAGCAAGACAAGTGAAGTCAACTGTTACCGCTGTGGCGAGTCAGGGCATCTTGCACTGGAATGCACGATTGAGGCCACAGCCTAATGATTTTCCTTTGTCGCCCCTCCTTTTTCTGATTGATGGTTGTATTATTTTCTCTGAATCCTCTTCACTGGCCAAAGGTTGGCAGATAGAGGCTGTTCCCAGGCCAGTGAGCTTTACTTGCAGTGTAAAAGGAGGAAAGGGTGGAACAAAAACGACTTTCTGCATTTAACT
>PVHP010012698.1:0-42421 GCA_004024765.1 Zapus hudsonius
AAAAAAAAAAAAAGAAAGGATACCTTCAAGTGATCCGCACGTAAGCCTTCACACTGCATTTATATGAGAGCATCATTTAAAAATGTTGGCCCGTTTGGATTAATGAAAGAGTTTCCCGGTTAACAATTAACTGTACGAGGCCATTTTCTGTAGACATAATATTTGGGGGTGATGCTTATGATTTGCAACATAATTCATCATAGCATTGATTGCTAAAGATTGTTTTTCAGCTCTGTTATTCTTGCAGTTAAATTGGATTGAATGGAGGTGAGCCTTCCAACGTGCATGCGTAAGCAGTATGTCTCCCCTTTGAGAGAATCAGAGAGACACCTACTAGGCCAGAGTCCTACAAGATCTTGAGGATGGTAAAAGGACACTCCTTTCCACAAGAGATCTAATGAAACAGACCAAAGATGGGGCTCAGGGTACCAGGGAGGCTGGAGGTTAGAATCACACAGGACCAAGGCCAAGGATGTAGTAATGGTTGGGATGTCTTAAAGGAAGAAAGGAATCTGCTGACCTCAGCTGAAGGTGGAGTCAGAAAGGAACAAAGGTCAGTGATGTCCAGACAGCCGTCACCCCTAGGTGTCCTGTGACTGTTGTGTGGATTGATAAACGCTCACTGGCTAAAGCAGGGACCTCAAACTGGTCTGCAAGGATGCAAGCATTTGTCTTTGTTGCAAAAAAGCCACTTAAGACCAGGCGTGGTGGTGCACGCCTTTAATCCCAGCACTCTGGAAGCAGAGGTGGGAGGATCACTGTGAGTTCAAGGCCAGCCTGAGACTACATAGTGAATTCCAGGTCAGCCTGGGTAGTCTCTCAGGGCAGGAAAAATATGGCATCATGAGGTGGCTGGTCACCTTGCAACCATTATCAGGAAAGTAGAAAGATGAGTGTTTTCTCTTTTTATTCATTCTGGAACCTTCACCCATGGAATGGTAAGTGGGTCACCTCACATCAATTAGTCTAATCTAGAAACTTCCCCCACAGACATGCCCAGGGGTTTGTTTCCATGGTGATTCTCAATCCAGCCAATGTGACAATCAAGATAAAATTCCTATAACTAAAAAGTCAAGGTGAGGGCCAGCATCTAATAGTTGAACTCAGATTATGCTGGGGATATCATTAGTTCTCTCTCTCTCTCTCTCTCTCTCTCTCTCTCTCTCTCTTTCTCTTCACTGTTCCACTGTGCTAGCGGTATTCTCTAGTGGGTCTCTCCAAGTGGGGAAGTGGGGAGAAGGTAGCCCTCTAGAAGTCTCCGGCTTCCATGATAATAGCAGCTTACCATTGTGCAGTTATTCCTGAAAAAGCCCACCCAGCCCAGAAGGTCACACTTTCCTGTCCCTTGGGGATAGAGCTGATGGTTTTGATGAGTAGCCTTGTCAGAATCACGAGGAATAGGACCACATGGGAGTTCTATGGACACAAAAGCAAGGTAGAAGGCCCGTCCCACCTGGAGTTGGGGGTGAGGGGCTGGAGAACATTTAAAACTATCAGTAGCCAAGCTGGGTTTGCTGAGGCCAGAGGATACGCTGCAGAGGGTGGAGTACC
Source organism: Zapus hudsonius (assembly GCA_004024765.1). Lineage (NCBI taxonomy): Eukaryota > Metazoa > Chordata > Mammalia > Rodentia > Dipodidae > Zapus > Zapus hudsonius. The sequence continues at coordinate 1,552 of PVHP010012698.1, forward strand.
ATGTCAAAGAATGGACCTATAGCCAGTGTCCCTGGAGAAATGAGGCCAGATGGGGACATAGACAATTCTCTGCAAATATTGGACGCCTACTTATCTGTGTGATTCTCTAGAGAGTGAGAGGTGGGAAGAGCCGGGGGTGAAGTTACCAGGCTTACATTACTCCAAGTTCATGTGCATTTATAAAATCCCCCTTACCAAGTTGATAGCATCAGGAGGTGGGGATGTTGGAAGAGTGGTACCCTCATGATGGAATTATTATTATCCTTGGGTAACATTGAGGGACGAGTTCCAAGGTCCCCATCAATTTCCAAAATCTAGGGTTGATCAAGTCCCTTCTAGAAAATGACATTGTATTTGTATATAACCTATGTGCATACTTCCATAGATTTTTAAATTATCTGTAGATTGGGTATGATACCTGATACCATGTAGACACTAGGTAAACAGATTATGCTGCTTTGTTTTGGAAAAAAATGAAAAGAAAAAATGTCTGTACATGATCAGTATGGATGAATTTATTTCTGATATTTTTGGCCCATGGTTGGTTGAATCTACAGAAGTGAAAGCTGCAAACACAGAAGGTGCCATGACACCTTTACGAGAGGAGAAGATATCAGGAGACAACCATCTATGAGCCAGGAGGGCAGCCTTATCAAGAACCCTGCTGCTGTAGTCAGCTCACATTTCTGGGATGAACCTCCAAACCAGGCACAGTTTATGGGAAGAAAAAGGGATTTATTTGAAGCTTAGAGATCCAGGGGAAGTTCCACAATGGTGAAAGAGGCTGATCCCCTTTCACAGGTCCAAGAAGAGATGGAACCCATCACCAGCACCACACACACACACACACACACACACACACACACACACACACACACAAGCAAACAGTATAGGGAACTCAGCAGAGCTCAGACGGCTCTCTGTATACTTGAGGCTAGAATTCCAAATTCACCCCAATAATAGCTTAGGGCCCACCCAAGGCAACATCTCCTCCAGCCAGGAGACTGGAGACAAGTTACAAGCTTTAATAAAACTGAATCTGGGGCTGGAAATATGGCTCAGTGGTTAAAGTGCTTGCCTGCAAAGTCTGACAACCTGGGCTTGATTCCCCAGTACCCACGCAAAAAGTGTGTGCACAAAGTGTGTGCACAAAGTGTGTGCACAAAATGGCACACCTGGAGTTCAGTTACTTTGCCGCAGCTGGAGGCCCAGACACTCCCATTCTCTCTCTCTCTCTCTCTCTCTCTCTCTCTCTCTCTCTCTCTCTCTCTCTCTCTCTCTCTCTCTCTCTCTCCTCTCTCCCCTTGCAAATAAACAAACATTTTTTTAAAAAACCACCTGAATCTATTGGGGGACATCCATTGAAACTTCCACACCTACCATGCAGGCATCTAAGTCACCAGCCTCCACAGCCAGGAGAGATAATGTTTGCTGTTCCAGCTGTCCAGTCTGTAAGAGTTTGTTACAACATCCAGAACTGACTATCCCAGGAACCAATACGAGATCTTAACAGACAGACAGAATCTAACCAGTCTGTGCTGGGGGAAACCTGTTCCTTGTCTGTGAATGAGTCTAAAATGTCCTCCTTCGTAGGTATTGTGGTAGTTTGAAGGTATGTCCCCCATAGACACAGGTGTTTTATTAAGCTTGGGCCTCCAGCCACCTGACTGAAGAAGGTGTTACTGGTGGTAGATCCTGGGCTCCAGCCCAAAGGTGTGTTTGTGGGCAGATCTGAATTCCAGCCCTAAGGTATGCAGAGCGATCTGAGCTCTGGTGGCTTTTGTGTGTGCAGCTGTTGGTGTTTGCTTGTGTTGCTGGCTGCTTGGTGTTGTCTCTCTGCTTGGATTTATGAATGGGCGCCAGCTTTTTCTGCCATGGATGGAACTTCCCCTGGATCTGTAAGTCTGAAATAAATCCCGTTCCTCCCCTAAAGTGTGTCTGGTTGGACGTTTGCCCTAGAAACACAAAGCTGTCTCCAACAGGTGCTCTAGAAACAAAGCTCACAACAGGGAGAATGCCCTAGATGACCTTGTGCTATGGGGGGGGGGAGGGAGGCACCTGTTAGGCAGCTTCTTAAGCACAGGTATCTTGTCTTCAGGGTCAGGGGCTTCTGCAAGGCTCTTCATGTTGAGGATCTGTGGGCTGAGAAGCAAAATAAGCCAGGCAGAGGGAGACAAATGCCTTATGCTCTCCATTTTAAGATTCCATCAGCGGAATGTTCAGAAGGTAAGTTCCTGGAAGTAAACAGTAGAATGGTGGTCAGCAGAGGTTGATAGGTGGCACGTGGTAAATGAGAAAAGGAGGTGTATTGGCTTAAAAGCTCTCAAGGTATGATCAGACTGAAGAGATGAGTTCTGATGCTATGTTGCACAGTATAGTGGCTAGAGTTACAGCAAGGTGTATTTCAAAACTCGTATAAGAGTGGATATTGAAAGATGTGGCTAAGATGCGGGTGTCTGAAATCTCTGCAGATTAAAACAACACATATACTAAATAAGGGTAGAATGTAGAGAAAAGAATGGACCTGAGAGCCTGGCAAAATGCCACATTCCTATAACCCCAGCACTCGGGAGGTGGAGGAAGAAAGATCAGAAGTTTAAGGTCATCTCATCTACAGGGAAAGTTGGAGGGAAGTCTGAGCTACACAAGACCCCATTTAAAAAAAGAAAAGACAGTAGAAGAGAGACAACAGGAAGGCATCTTCTGGGTGTCCACTCACACTGTTTCCCTGGAGCAAGAAGCAGACCAGGTCAGCTTCCTAGGGCTGATCACACACTTTGTAGATTAAAATAACAAAATTCTACTTTTTTATGTACATGTATTTATTTTTGGACACCAGACATGTACACCACTTTTTGCATCAGGCTTCCTGTGGGTGCTGGGGAATCAAACCCAGGCTGGCAGGCTTTGCAAGTAAGCATCTATAACCATTGACCTATCTCCCCAGCCTCTTAATTTAATTTCTCTTAAAGTATGAGATACCCAGAAAGTCAGTGGGGCTCTAGCAGATGGTCCTTCCTGCCTCTTCCAGTCTTGGTGGCTGCAAGTGATCCTTGTGGCTGAATGTCCAGCCTTTGTCTTCCTAAATCACATTGTCATTAAATTTAGGGTGTGCTCAGGGAATCCAGGATGATTTCATTTTTAACTTAATGACATCTGCAAAGATCCTTTTGCTGCATAAAGTCATGTTCACAGGTTCTGAGTAGGACTGTCTTTTGAACCCCCTCCCCCATAGCACTTGGGCAACTGGCAAACAGCCAGCCTTGAGGTCATCACGTAGGTACATGGGCCAGTGCTGGCTGATGGGAGAGAAGCTGGCTTAAGGTGGGGCTAACATGAGATCCCAATCTCCTCTGACACCCACAGTCTCCAGTGGGAGCTCAGGGAGGGGGAGAAGGTAGAGGCATCTACTGTGTCTGTATGACTCTTGGGAAGAGATAAAAAGCCAAGGGCTGTGAATAAATTTTGAATTCCCAGAGTTTATCTCTGGGTGAGCTTTGGAATGTTAGATATCCATTTCCTTCTTAAGCAAATATAAACCTAACATAACTGCCTGCAACAGTGTTTATTAGTATTTTAGATTTCTCAGGAAATAAATGACATATGTTGATAAGTGATACAGGGCAAGAAATCAACCGTCCGGCCGATCCATGAGGAATCTCACCTACATATTCTCTAGTTAGCATCAGTGTGCGTGGTCACATTTGCCAGGTGCTTGGAGAAGGGTGACTGCTTTAAGACATGATGAGTTAATAACCCACTGTGTCTGAAGACAGGCTCCATCTATCCCAACTAGCCAGCTCACTGTTGGGATATATCCAGTAGGGAGGTTAAAAGCTGTGTGTGAGGGAGTGCACCCATTCTTCTCAATGTGCCTACTGAAGACACCATCACTGACAATCAGTGCCATCAATAGGAACATGGGGAGAAGGCTCCATAGATTAGGTACTTGCTGTGTGTGTCACTTACTTTCTCATTGCTGGGACAAAAATGCCTGACAAGAAGCAGTTTATGAGGGAGGGAGTTTATTTTGGCTTACAGTTTCGAGGGGAAATTTCATTGTGATGGAGAAAGCATGGCAGGAGCAGACAGTCGACCTCACAGCTTCACATCAGCAAGGAGAGGCAGAGTGAGCAAATGCCAAGCATGGCTAGATTATAAAAACTCATGGCCGGTCCCCATGTTTGCGGTGGCAAAAGACCCTTCTCAAAGAGGGTGGAGGAGAGGTACCTGGAGGTTGTTCTCTGACCTCCCTCCACACACGAGTGCACTATGGCATGTATATCCATGGACACACCCTTCCTCCGGCAAGGCTCCACCTCCCAAAGGCTCTACAACCTTCTCCAAGTAGGACCATTAACTGGGCATCAAGCAATCAAGCACATCAGGCTATGAGGTCATTTTACATTCAAGCCACTACACTGCACAAGTGTGAGTACGTGAGTGTGAATCCCCAGAACCCATCCAAAGCCAGATGCGATGGTTGGCGCATCTGTGATTCTAGTGTGAGAAGGGAGGCGGAGACAAGAGAAAGGCTCACAGGCCAGCTAGCCTGGTGAACCCAGTCATGAACTGTGAGAGACCCTGCTTCAAACAAGCTGTGAGCACTGACACTTCAAGCTGTCCTTTGACTTCCAGTAACATAAGCGCGTGCACACACACAGCACAGCACAATGGGGCTGCTGAAGGCAGGCGAAGGCCCAGACTTACAGCCCTTTCCTCTTGTCCCACTTGGTTTTTTGTTGGTCTCATTTTACAGAGAAGAAAAGAAAGGTGAAGGGAGGTACCCAAAGCCTCATCCGTTACCACGCAGAAGTTTAAATCCAAATAGTTTTAGATTTCAATATTTTTGAGACACAGCTAGCACACTACCTTGAGTCTCTCTCTATTCTTTTAATTTTTATGTTTTAAAATTATCTACTTTTGTGTGTGTGTGTGTGTGTGTGTGTGTGTGTGTGTGTGTGTGTGTGTGCATGGATAAGCATGCCTTAGTGCACTTGTGGAGTTCAGAGAACAACCTCCAGGTATCTACCCTCCACCCTCTTTGAGAAGGGTCTTTTGCCACTGCAAACACGCTGCCAGACTGCAAACAAACCCCAGACTTGCTGGTCCACCTCCAGTTGTCGTAAGCACATTAGGATCACAAATGCACGTGCCACTATTGAACCCAGGCCAGCAGGTTTTGCAAGCAAGAGCCTCTAACTACTGAGTCATCTCTCCAGTCTCAGATTTCAATATTTAAAAAAAAGTTTTATTTGAGAAAGAAAGAAATGTAGATAGATAGATGATAGGTAGGTAGATAGGTAAATAGATCAATCGATTGACCAATCAATAGATGGATAGAGAACAGGTGCACCAAGGCCTCCAGCCACTGAATACAAATTTCAGACACATGTGTCGCTTTGTGCATTTTGGCTTTCCATGGGTACTGAGGAATTAAACCCAGGCCATCAGGCTTGCAAGCAAGCGCTTTTAACTGCTGAGCCATCTCTCCAGCCCTGAATGTCAACAATGTTAGATGATTTTTTTACTGTTATTGTTTTTGAGATAGGATCTCCCTATAGAGACCAGGCTGGCCTGGAACTCTGAATGCCCTGCCTCAACGCTTGACTTGGTTTCAATATTTCTTCTATCTGAGACTTGTTTTTGGTACATAGGCTGGTAATGAATTTCTGCCTGTGTCCTGGTGGGTGCCTAACTTGCTTGCAGACCAAGGTCATGCCCTGGGGCTCATCTGTCTGGGACATATGTATGAAGTGGTGGCTAACACAAGCTATTATCACAAATGTGGACATGAGTAAGCCAGGAGAGACAATGTTATGGGGATTCTCTAAAGTTGGCTGATTTCAAGAAAGAGAAGGCCACAATAATTTCCTGACATATGTAAGGAGATAAGTGAGCTTGTAGAACACAGGAAAAGAACTTTGCCTGAATATCCACAGGAATTCCTTTCTTTCCAGGCCTGGCTCTGAGGGATTTAGGACCAGCCATGGTTTGGAGATTTCTAGTTTAATGGTTTTCTAAAAGTCTTTTGCCCTCTGGTGCCTCCACGATCACAGAGGCCCAGAGGCTTCCAGCTGAGCCTCCGGTTTAGGGAGGTGCCAGGCCAATCTTTACTTCTCTCTCCACCCCAGCTCTTTCTAATTTCTTGTCTTCTGGCCTCTGGTTGGGCCATTTATGCTGTGTAGCTAACCCTGCTTTGTGTCTCTGGGGGAAGCAGCCCAGCCCCTTACAGGCTACTAATGACACACACTTTGGCTCCTGCTGTGACCCAGGGATAATGGCCTGGAAAGCTTTCCCTGGTGGGAGCCTCCTCTGCCCAGCTGCCCTGTGGCCCTACCCCTGCACCAGGCCGGAGTTTGCATGAATGGAGGCAGCCCTGTTTAGAGAAAAACACAAAGACAGAGGGATGGCCTGTGGTGTCTCAAAGAAAGACACAGGGCTGTGGGAGCATCTTCCTGTCCCTGAAGCCAAGTGTTCAGCAAGCTCCAGGGCACTCCTCCTAGACCCACTGGGAAAAGCGGGTCAACCTTGATGAGCTAAACTGTAGGCGAAAGGGGAGAAGAGAGATGACAGGCAGTTGGAAAGTCTTAGCCTCATGAAACAACCAAAAGGTCTGTGCCCCTCCTTCCCTGCCTAACCTATACTTCGGGCTTTTTCCCGAAATACTTTGCAAAGTGATGGGTGTTCTCATTAGGCTGCACCGTGGAACACACTATTGTACCCTCCTTAGGTTTTCAGGAAGGACTAGTTCAGGCTCCCTCTAGGCTCTCTGAAAGCACTGCCTGAGGTTAATCATTGCTGTCTGTCATACACTACTTGTCTACGGGCCTAGACAATAGGAGACGGATCTGATCCATTCATATAACAAAAGCCAGACATTAGGGTCAGGGATATTTCATCTCACATTTTGTCCTCCCTCTCAGTTTTGTAAATGGTCTAGCCAATGACACTGAGTAGGCAGAGAGACAGGACAGGGTGACCAAGTGAACCAGCCTCACGAAAAGCCTAAGGAAGCAGCTCTAGAGTTCCCATGGGGGTGTTCACAGCTTTCCCGAGGATAACCTGCCAGTTATTATGATAAAGTCTTTTTTCATCTCTGTTTCTTTTTCTCCTCTCTTTCTCTTTTTTCTCTCTCTTCCTCTCTCTCTCTCTTTCTCTCTCTCTCTCTCTTGTTTTTGGAGACATCATCTCTCTGTGTAGCCCAGGCTGATCTCAAACTCAAGGGAGTCCTCCTGCCTAAGCCTCTGTGTCCTGGAATTACAGACAACCACCACACCTCCCTTTTGTCAACCTCGCTATGAGTACTGTCTGTAAAAATAATGAACAGAAACTAGACTGACACTGGGTAAAATGGCAGTATAGCACAGTGTGGCACACGTGCCTAGCCTACACAAGGCCCTGGCTTCAATCCTCAGCACTGAAGAAACACAAAAAAAGAAATGTAACATAACATAATAAATACAATTTAACCTAGGAAAAATTGAACCGATAGAAGGAACGGCTTGAAATTAAAACTCATCAAAGCCATAAAAAATCTATGATCAATATAACTTAATGTATTGCACATCAACAAGACATCTGTTTTATGAAGTTTAAATAGAGATGATTGAACTCATAGCTTACCAAAGAAAAACAAAGATTTGAATTGGCCAGGGGGGCGGTAAGTGCTGGAAAACATGCTCACAATAAAAAGTCCTGATTGTTCCATAATTCAGATTTAAATGTTTGTATTCAAAATACCTAGAACAACGTGACAGGCTTGAATGTTTCTAACTCTGTTATTTCCAGTTAACTGGACCTCAGTCCATGGAAAAGGATGGTTTTTTGTTTGTTGTTTTTTGAGGGGTTTTACGTTTTGTTTCGTTTGTTTGGGTTTTGGTTTGATTTTGAGACAGTGTCCTCAAACTTGCTATGTAGCTGAGGCTGGCCTTTTGGTTCTGATCCTCCTGCCCCTACCTCCCAAGTGCTGAGCTCACATATGTGTGCCACCATACCCAGCGGAGTTCTTTTTTTAAAAATATGTTGCTGGGCTGGGAAGATGGTTCAGTAGGTAAAGCTACTTCTGCAAGTGTGAGTACCTGAGTTTGGAGCCCTAGAACCTATGTCAAAAGTCATATATGGTAGCTTACTTCTGTAATCCCACAGAAGAAAGCAAGAAGGGGGGCAGAGACTAGCAGAGTCCCTGGTAACTAGCAGTAGACCACCCAGCCTGATGAGCACAGCAGTAAACAAAGAGAGACCCCACCTCCAAGAAGATGGAAGGTGAGTGAGGACCAGCACCCTAGGTTGACCTCTGACCTCTTCACATGCTCCATGGCACGTGCACACATTCCCTCACCACACACACACACACACACACACACACACACACACACACACACACAAGCACAAGATTTAGACAAAAATGTATTAATAGCAGGCATGGTGGTGCATGCCTTTAATCTAAGCACACAGGAGGCCGAAAGGAGGATTCCCATTAATTCGAAGCTAGTCCAGGGCTACAGAGTGAGTTCTAGGTCAGGTTGGGCTAAATGAGACCCTGACGAGAGAGAGAGAAAGAGAGAGAGAGAGAGAGAGAGAGAGAGAGAGAGAGAGAGAGAGAGAGAGAGAGAGAGAAGAAGAAGAAGAAGAAGAAGAAGCAAACACATAACTCTCATGGTTATTACCTGCACAGTAAAGATCCTTTCAATATTATACAAAATTTAATAGGTATAGAAGAAAAGATCTATGCATTTTAGACATTAAAATTTTTAAGTTGTGAAACAAAATTAACAATAACCAAAAATTAGTGGGAAATACAACATATGAAATGTACAATGGATATTTAATTGTGTTATACGGAACACCAACAAAAGAAAAACCAAAGGTATATGCTAGTTATTAATTGCTGTACAGCAAGACAATTCTCATCTCACAATGTCTGCAGGCCTGGAACTGCAGGCTGGTTTAGCTGGGTCCTCTGGCTCCAGGTCTCTTGTGATCTCCAGGCGTGGCTGGAGAAAGACCTGTTTCAAGCAGAGTCACATAATGTCTATAGGATTCTGATCCTCGAAGGACCAAGGCCTTTAGCTCCTTTGATGGCTGTTGGTGAGAGGCCACACCCAGTGGTTGGTCCTGTGAGTTTCAAAAGGTGCATCTGGAGAGGAGGCTCACTGGAGGCAGAGGTAGGAGGAACACAGCGAGTGCACAGCCACCCAGAGACTACATAGCCTGGCCTGGAGCAAGACCCAAAATCAAAACAACAACAACAATGTATTGCAATGCTGTAGAATTACGGGTGTCTATCCCTGGGACTCTGAATCAGAGTATCTTGCATGTTCAAAGACACGGGCCGGGATACAGCCACTTGGCATGGGACGTGTGAGACGCAGGAAGGTCAGATGCAAAGGGTGCCAACATGTTACCTGCTGGGGAATTGTGTCACCCTGTTTCTCTATGGAAACTTTAAACCCCACGAGGAAAGCTACAGGAAGGAGGAGGAAGGGGTGTCCGGACAGACTTATAACTTGGCCCATGACCAGCAGAATCTGGGACCCAAGGCACACAGACCAGTGGTGGGGAAGGGGCTTTTCTACATGGAATACAGCCACGCTGCAGCAGTGAGGGGTGCCCACCGGCACCATCTGGGTCCTAGTCACTCCCATGGGTGCTGTAAGGGATGCGGCAGTCAACCTAACGCAGGATGCATGGTCCTAAGCCAGCCACCGTGCTGGCTGACAACCATGAGGGTGCCCCCACAGGATCAAGGGCTTTGGTTGGATTGGCAGGGATCAGTGAAACATGACATATGCCCATTACAGAGATGCCCCCACCTTGGCCTTCAGGCCAGAGACACCCAACCAAGGTTGAAGATGCCTACAAAGCATCTTGTAGAGTAGGTGCTGATCTAATACAGCCTTCCCTGACCTGCCCACAAGGGGTAAAACCACATACCTACACATGTTAACCTCACATGATTCATTGGAAGGGGTAGAGAGTGAGGAGAGGAGAGCAGAGAAAGTTGAAGGCCAGACTGAATCAGGCATGGGGAGGACATGCCATGCTCTTATAGGCCTGGGGTCCAGGGGGAAGCTGGAGTTGTATCCACTTTGCATTAGGCCAGGCAATTAATTGTTTCTTTTTATTTTTACTTATTTGTTTGTTTGCTTTTTGGTTCTTCGAGATAGGGTCTTTCTCTAGCTCAGATTGATCAGGAATTCATTATGTAGCCTCAGGGTGGCCTTGAACTCATGGCAATCCTCCTACCTCTGCCTCCAGAGTGCTGAGATTAAAGGTGTTTAATTGCCTTTTTTCTAAAAAAAAAAAAAATGTGTTATTTATTTATTTATTATCTGCAAGCAGAGAGACAGAGAATGAGAGAGAAAGAATGGGCACACCAGGGCCTCTTGCCACTTCAAAGGAACTCCAGGTGTATGAACCACACACAGTTGCGTATCTGGCTTTATGTGGGTACATGGGGATCAACCCCAGGCCTCCAGACTTTGTATACAAGCACCTTTAACCATTAAACCATCTCTCCAGCACCAATGAGTTTTTTCTGCTATGGGTCAGTGTTCTGTCAATAATGTCTAGTCCTGTGCTCACAAATTCTAGTATTTTGAGTTTGTTGTGACTGAAAAATTGTAACAGAGATGTCAGGTCTCATTATGTTTTTTTTATAAATGTTTATCAATCTTGCAAACATAGTATTTTTCCACATAACCTCTTTTTAATGTTTGTTTCTGAGACAGGATCTCATGTAGCCCGGTCTAGCCCTAGACTCTCCATGTAGACAAAGATGGCCTTGAACTCCTGTGCCTTCTGAGTACAGGGCTACCACGCTAGGTTTTATGCAGGCCTGGGGATCAAACCCAGGGCTTCATGCATGCTAGAGAATCACTCTACAAGCTGAGCCACGTCCAAAGTCCCAGACTTATTATATTCTCTCAGAGTAGCAGTTGAGACCTTTCAGTCCAAAAGGACATACTTCCTTCCTCTGTGGCTGGGATCCTGCAGGGATGGGAGCAATGTCTCAGCGACATCCAAAGACACCTTCACAGTGGGCTACTCCCCTTCTCTCCTCCTCAGTGACTCCAAAAGGACTGAATGACAGAGAGGCGCGTCAGGGGAGGAAGAAAGATCTGGAACTTCCTGAGATAGGCTGCCATGCCACCCTGTTCTTTCCTGGCTTCCAGAAATCTCCAGAGTGTAGTCTCCTCGGAAAGTCAGAAGATGAAGTGTGCAAGCTGCTACTTCTGCTCGCCCATAAAAATCACACTGAGGAAAATCCGCTGTGCAGTCACACTGAGAAGTTAACACAGCGTCGCATCGTTGTCCTTCCCTGGTGCCAACTTTGGCGGGGACTTCCCAGGCTCCCGGGATTCCAGAGATGGTGGTTCCAACCTGATCACACTGCATCATTCACGCGAGTGACAATGAGTGCAAACAGATTGTCGAGACGTCTGTTCACATCACCTCTTTTTTTTCTTGCGAGGGATCCCCTCGGTAATTACATTTTGACTGTCAGTTCATAAATTTTTCTTATTACAAACTGGCCATTATTGATTGCTTTTTAAAAGGACTAAAACTGAGCCCCAAATGGCAGATCTCTCAGTAAATTCCAAACACACTGTCTTCTTTGGTCCCCAGCACTGAGCAAGAGCCAAGTCCTTGTGGCCTCTGAGCAGAGGCAGGTCTGCCATACGGTTCGCTTGACAGGCTTGGCTTCGAGGCCTGCGTGTTTGAAGCCACAATGAAAATAACACATAAAGGATAAACTGATTTAGCAAATGCTGGCGTGTTGAAAGCCAACATCCTGTCAATGTTCTTTGTACTGTAGCTCAAAGGGTTCTATTTGGGGTTTTGGGCATCCATGACCAGGTATCACTACTTGAGGGAGAACAACCGTGGGGTAGGAGAGACATTTGCAAAGTTCTTAGGTCACTGGTAGGTGGTTTCCCAAAACGTTCTGATGAAGAGATTGTGACCATTCTATATTTAGGCTTATCTGGTAAAAATGGGAAGAGGAAAAATTTAGGGGTTACCTTTGTTCTGGAAAAGAATAGGTTTTCTCATTGTCATAACTGGAGTAGGTTTCTAGAACCTTCCCCTGTCGCAAGATAGGGAAACATATCAGAAGATATTCACATTCCACCTCTGCATTGGCTCAAAAGTGTGAGCAGGAGGGACCCCTCCCCCCAAGGTAGGGACTCCCCTCAGCCCCTGAACATGATCTTTGGAAACCCCAGGGTAGCCTGCCAGACTCCAGACCATCCCTGGAAACCCACAAGTGTAGAGTATAGGCCACAGGGATGGGGGGAGAATCTGGGCAGGAGCAATCCATCCCTGATGCGGCTGGATGGAGCCAAGCCATCTACGGAGGCCCAGAGGGGTCTGGTTTGTGGGCTGCCTGTCCTGGGAGGCAGCCGAAAGCCAGTACTAGTGATCTGGCCTGCAAACAATGCCCTATTCAGGCTCCTGTCTGTTCTTAATATCAAGAGCCTGGAGTTGCCAGCGGTAAGGGCGTTGAGCTAAGCCAGGATGACCATGACACCTGAGCCAAACAAGGGCACAGAATGGGTGACATACAAACATTTCTAAAGTGACAATCATTTCGGAGCCTTCTAAATGTCTTCTAGAATGTCCTGCCGCACTTGGGGCTAGGAAACCATATTTATATGAGACAGCAGCAAGTCCCGTGTTCTTGTGCTGGTGGTTTTCTTAGCCAGGGATCTGTGGTCTGTCTCAGTATGGCACCTCTACCCCTGATGACCCCTACAGGCCCAGCCCCAAAAGTTGTCACCCTAATCACATGTCATTTCTCTGAAACACACCTCCATCACTAGGGTCATTATCCCACCTGGGAGCACATGGCCCTCAGAGGCGACACCAGGGGACAAGCGAAGCCCAAGTCTTTGTCTGTGTCTGTGGTCTTAAGCTGGGCTGGCTGGGCTGGAGCTGGGACTCTGTGTCTCCTGTCAGGTTCAGGTAAGGCCAGGCTGCTGGGGGGAGCTGAGATTCCCCACAGCACCCCTCAGTGAGCTCTCAAGTTGGCCATGGGCTGTAAATCTGCTTCCAGGAACGAACCCCTGCTCTGCCCAGCCAGGCTAGAGCCCTGACATGGTTTCTGAGTGGAACAAGAGGGCCTGGAGGAGGTCACGAGAGTAAGTAAAGAGGATGAGAGGAAAGAAGGGAAGGAGGAGGAGGAGGAGGAGGAAGAAGAAGAAGAGGAGGAGTGGTTTTCACAGTGCTCACCCTGAGAACTTTAGTATAACTGCTCCCCTCATCCTCAGCCCAATGCCCTAGGTATTCTGAGTCCTCACTGACAGAATAAGCTTCCCAAGGGGACCGTGTTCTGAGTTGGCCTCACCCATGTCATCCCCAATCCCCCAGGGCCACCACTTCTCAGGTCCTAGCCAATAGGGTGTGAAGGACCCAAGCAAGGTTGTCGGAGACCCCAGCCTCACCCCCCAACCCCAGGTAGACAGCACCTCTCATTAGCATGGTACTTGTCACCCTCTTCCCGAGCCTGAAGAGAAGAAGCTGTGATCTTGGTGGACAGGATCTCAGCCACTGGCCACCATCTGGAACTCCCCCTGCTTCTTCCACAGCTGAGCGCTCTGAGCACCTGAAGCTCCTAAGAGGGCTAAGCTTACTAGAGAAGGCTCTAGAAGGAGCCACAAGACAGCAGGTGGGCCTTGGCATGTCAGGCCTCAAGGTGGATTTGAAAGCCAGAAGGATCAAAGTCCTGTGGTAGGGGCTGAGGAGATGGCTCAGAGGGTAAGGAGCTTGCCACACCAGCATGAGGATGCCCACCTGCCTGTAATCCCAGTGCTGGGAAGGCAGAGGCAGGGGGCTCTGGGACTCCCTGGCAAACTGAATTACCCAAATGGGTGAGTTTCAAGTTCAGTGCAAGATCCTTTCTCAAGTAATAATTAATAATAATAATCATGTGGAGAGCAATTGAGGAAGAAATCCAATGTCAGTCTGTTGCAGTCAGGTTTCTAGTTGCTGCGCAGAAAGAACCCAAACAAAAGCGGCTTACGGAGGAATGGGTTTATTAGGCTTATGGACTCAAGGGAAGACTCTATGATGGCAGGGAAAATGATGGCATGAGCAGAGGGGTGGACCTCACCTCCGCCACAGCACTGCAAACAGCAGCAGGAAGGTGTGCCAAACACTGGCAAAGGGAAGCTGGCTTATAACCCCATAAACCCGTCCCTGACAACATAGCTCCAGCGAGGTTCTAATTCCCGAACTGCCATCAGCTGAAGATCAAACACATTAATTTGTTTGTGGGGGACACCTGGATCAAACCATGACACCTACCCTTTTGGAATCCCAGTCCTTGTATGTGTCCCAGAATGCTGCCTCCGCTCTCAGAGGGGTGCTTATCTAGCCAGCCATCTATGTAATCAATGACGCAAGTTAGCCAAAAACCTTAAGTAGAAGGCCTTATTAGCCCCTTTTATAGATGAGAAAAGTGAGGGTCAGAGAACATTGCATATTGTATACAGCCAGGATTCCCAGCCAGATCCCTGACTCCGGGCTCCGGTTTAAAGCCATGTGGCAAACAGCCACCATCGGGAAGGCTGCTTTTCATTCTTCCCTAGCTCTGCTGCTTATGCCCTTAAGGAGTGGCTTAAGCATAGTTTTGTGTCCCTCCATCTTCTCTCTTAAGCTACCACTTTGTCTGGAGCCCCACCCAACTAGAGAGGTGACACCCAGACCCTGACTGACTTCACCAGCTGCCTGGTACAGGACTGTCTCCTCTCCACTCAGCATATTCTGTCTATGTTGATAGAACCCAAGGCATCCACGCTGAGCTAATAAGCATGTAATGTGTTTTCACTCTCTTTTCCAGGGGGACCTGCTGGAGTGCTAGAATAGCCTCTAGAATCTTCCCTGCTGCCCCAAGCTGTCCCCACTGCTCTGCCCTCCTCCCTGGGTTTCAACAGAGTCAATAGCTGCTCTTCCTTCAGAGACCCGAGTCAGACCCTTCCAGGAGGTGCAAAGGTCCAGCCCTGTGGACTTTCCCAGCATTTAAATGTAAAAAAAATGATGATGATGATTTCTGCTGACCTGTGGCTTTCCTTCTGAGCTTCAGGCAGAGGTCCATAGGCCTCCATGGACACACAGAAGGGTCCCTGCAGCCTTCAGGGTGGTCCCTCCCTGGCAAATGATGGGATCGTTCTCTTTAATTAGACCCTCACTTTAAGTTCTGCAGTGTGCTAATGAGTACACAACAAAGTCTCCCAGGAGCCCTGAACAAATCATTTGAAAACAACACCAAGTGGCCTCTATAAAATCTGTCCATTTCAATCAATGGATATATATATATCCCCCACAGGACCGTCTAACATAGCCCAGCTAGTGGAGTGGGGAGAAATAGAGACCTTGGATTTCTTGAAGGGAAACAGTCCTCTTTGAATGACCAGACTTTCTTTCCTTTGGCAAACTAGCTCCTTAACAAGTTTGATCCTTGCCTGAATCAAAATGTCTCTTACCAAGCTGGTATCTCCTCCAGCTCCATGCTTTTCTGGAGACTCAGAGATGCTAAGCAAACTGCCTGAAATTGCACAGTAAGTTGACAAAGGATATCATTGGATTTAAGGGCTAGAGATTCTAGGTCATTCCATTCCATGGCTGATGACCCTGAATGCTCCTGACAGGGCCAGGGATTAACAGACGCTACTGTATTCATTTCTTCTTTTGCCAGGTATTCAATTACTGGGACTCCTTGAACCCCACAAAATCCCTGCGGTTTTGAAGCTTATGTTCTGGCCAGGCAACCAGTAGAAGGTAAATATATAAATCAATATCAGCTACTGTCCCAGGCATCAAGAAGAAAAATGAATGGATTGGCAAATGGGTGCTGGGATACATTAGAGAGGGATGTCAGGGTGGCTCCAACAGGAGATGAAATGAAGCCAGAGGCCTTCTGTGCAGCTCTCTGGGGGGAAAGCATATTACATGGAGGGATCAGCAGGTCCAAAGGCCCTGAGGCAGGAGTCTGTTTAGGAACAGCGCCCTTGGAGCAGGAATCTAGGCAGAGATGGGCGCCGTGGATGGGAAGGGAGGGAGGTGAGGACTTAAGGTGGTCCATCATGCGTGTGTGCACGAATACATGTGTGTCTCCTGCATGGACTTCAGGTGTCCTTCACAACGTTCTGGACGAAGACTTGAATGTTAAAGGGCTTCTCTGTTCCAAAGACTGAAAGGTTCAAAGACAGATGCTGGGTTTGAGGTGGGGGAATATGGAGCAACAGGGTAGGTCCTGTTGCCAGAAAGCACGTAGAGATCAGGCAGACAAGCAGAAGGAACTCGAAGAAGGCTTCCATCTGGTCTAGACACAGGTTGTGTGTGAATGGATCTTTGACTCAAACCTTCCAGTGATCTGGGAAGTCGGGGTGTCTTTGAGAGTGACAGTCTTTCTAGGCTCTGGGTTGGCCAGTAACTCAAGAGTTAGGGTGCCAGACATTCATAGCCACACAAAGCTCCCACTGAGTGTTTTTGTCTGATCAATTCAAGGGTGAAATCTGCAGAGAAGAGAGGGTGACGTTTAGAAAGACTGTATTACCAGCTTTAGAGAAGGACGGAAGGGAGCGCTCCTCCTGTGATGTGGGAGGAGGTTCCCGAAATGGGAAAGCCCAGCTGGTAATCCTGATTGGGGTCTTTTATGGGAATTCACTGAATGGGGGCTGAGCTGCTCAGTCCAGTTCAGGCTAGGTGTCCAGGAGCTATTTGGAACGGGGCCATCTTCCAGGAAAGGGAGTGATCCCATCTTTGTTCCCAGGAAAGGGACTAATGGCCTTCCCTTCTAGAAAGAGGTGACATTTTCAGCCTCCAGCAAGGCGGAGGCTGAGAGGACTCCTTTAGAGGAAAAAGACAAGGGAGAACCAGACCCCCACCTCCTTATAGATTCAAGGACAGTTCCCACTTTAAGTTTACTTTCTGGTTCCTGCTACCTCTAAACTGTCTCCCCAGCCCAAAGTTCAAAGACCAAAAGATACCAAGGGGAGGGCCTGCAGAAAGTGAGAACCTTTCCTCTTTTACTAACTCCTGTTCAGACCCATCCTGTACTCTGCCCAGACTCAGTTTACTTGACAGCCAGCATGGATGGGGTCTCACTGAGTCCCAGGCACTGACAGGGGCTTGGCATTCAGAATCATATCAGCTTTCCCAGAAGCCCAGGATCTAGGATTATCATCCTTGACTTAGCACATGAAAGAGATCTCATTCTCTCAGAGGAGATAGCAAACACATTCCAAGACTGCTTTGGGGTTTAATTCAGAGAAACCTCAGCGTTTAATCTACTAAACCAGAAAGTAATCCTCTCTTGGCTGGGACTGGGAGCCTGGGTCTGCCTGAGTAGTCCTGGGGATCCATGGCTCATACTTGCCCACATACACACACTGACACACAAGCCAGGATCCAGCAGTGCCTAGTGGGTCCCCTTGCTGCCCACATCACAGAGAAGGAGTCTCCTTTCCTCCACCCCAGAAGCCCCATCTCTCTCTCCTGTACACATGCCTGTGCTGCCCTTATACCAACTGGCAGAGCCCTCTCTGCCCTCCACACTCACCCTGGCAGGAAGAAGAGGGGTCTCCTCTGCCCTCACTGACATCTACATCTGGACCCAGCAGATCTATGCGGCTTTGTCAGGGACTCTGTATGGCTAAGTAATAAGCTGGGAGAGACTTGGCTGTCAACAGCTGCCTGAAAGTTATCAATGCCAAATCTGGCTCATCTATGTTTTCTGAAAGAATCCTCAGACACTCCTTCAGTCCCCATTGGTGAAGGTCACGGAGGGTATTTATTGTACAGTTCAGAAAAGGGGGTGTCACAACAGGCCAGGGGGACTTCCTAAGACTCTCCTCTAGACCCCTGATGCCAGAGAGAAAGTTGTCCAGGAAATGACTAACGTTTAAAACACCTACTATGTGCTAGGCAGCTGGGCCTCAGCTCTCCTGTCCAGCAGGGAATCGGGCAGATAGAACATTCTGGGGACTGGCAGCCTATGTAATTCTTGTGGAGCAGGAAGGGATTAACTCTGTCCAGCAGGGTTCATCTTCACACAGCTGATCAAGAGGGAAGGGAAGCCACTATGGGGATCCAGACCAAGAAAGACAAGGTGGCATTCTGGACTGGCTTCGAGGGGCCTAGTGAGTGTGGATGGATAGGTGGGGAAAAAATAAGGTGTTTCCCCTCCTAATGTGTTTACAGCCTGATTTTCTTTCTGGATTCCTCAGCAAACTCCATTTTCCAGGATGTCCCTGAGGTGAGAAAGTGTAGTGGAACTTTACAAGGTTCACCTTCCTTTCTCTACTTCTTTCTTTCTTTCTTTCTTTCTTTCTTTTTCTTTCTTTCTTTCTTTCTTTCTTTCTTCCTTTCTTTCTTTTTAAATATTTATTTATTTTCAAAGAGAGAGAGAGGGAGAGAGAGAATATGAATGAGTATGGCAGGGCCTCCAGCTGCTGCAAATGAACTCCAGACACATGCGCCACTTTGTGCATCTGGCTTTACATGGGTGCTGGGAAATCAAACCCAGGTCACCAGGCTCTTCAGGCAAGCACCTTAACGGCTGAGCCATCTCTCCAGCCCCAGGTTCACCTTTCTGATGGTGACCCTGCTATAAGCCCTCCCTGGCTCCCCAGCACCTAGGAAATCCAGATCACAGGAATGCATATGCAGGAAGCCAGCAGCCTCTCCAGTCTCCCACCCTTTCCTCTAACTCTCTTGCTGTCTCTAGGAAACACCCTTTGTTTCATCTCTACTGTAAGGGACTCTTCCTCCTCCAGGCTCCCAGCCTGGTACCGCTTGCTTTATGATACCATCATGGTTCTGCTTGTGCCTGAGAGCTCAGGGTGAGGACCATTAGATACTCAAGCATCACCATGACACAGGCTGCTGTGGACAGTGATATCTAGAGACAAGCTTCTCCACCCTGGCTGAACATGAGGTTTGGGTTTGCTTGATTCTTAAATCCTGTGTTTGGCCTCACTCTTTCCCTTGATTGGTGTACAGTGGCATCTAGACACAGGGATTTTCAAAAGCTCTACAGATACGAATGACAACCAAGGTCAAACCTAGGAGCTTGTCTCACACAAGAACAGAGAGTCAAACACCACAAACTCTGCCACATATATAGTTCCTAGTTAAGCTTCAATTCTAAGAAACCTGACAAGTGAATTGAGAGACTGTAACGGAGGATGGAAGGAATTTGGGGGAAGGATGGGAGGGTGGGGAGACATACAATAAACTCAACCAAAAATGAAGCAATATCAAAAATTCCTTATTTCTATACAATAAGCTCCTGAGGAAGCTGGGGGCATCACTGGGTAAGAGGGGCCGTGAACAGAATGGGAAGAAGCCTAACCTCATGAAAAAGTGCTCAGGCCTGCAACTCCCTGTCCCAGTCATTGGTTCCTTCCCACACTAAGCTATTAATCAAAGAGACCCATGAGGTCCCTAAAATAAGACAGGCTTCTGTCAAAGCTCTTGAATGCCCACCCCAGGCCTAAGGTAAGACTCTATTGCTGAAGAAACCACAGAATGTCATTACACAGCACTGAGAGACCCTGATATATCCAGAATGGTAACCAGCTCTCAGATGGTAACATGTATAGTGCTGGAAGGTGCTACATGAGCTGCCAGGGGAAATTGGTCAATGATATTTGGAGAAAGCAGAGGCCACTGATATACAATACAGACTGATGTCACAAGAATACTGAGCACACTGATATATGGAAGAGACCAGCAAGCCAAGTAGTGCTCATCTGTGCAATAGTGGCACTTAACCTTGGTGGGTAATCAACAGCTTTCAGATCTCCTCAGTGACAAGGAGCCCTTAACTGGAACTGGGATCTATGACAAAATCTTAAGGGGACTAAGAACCTGGTCTCCAAGGGGAAATTCCCACTACCAGAGAGCTACAGAGAGGCTACAGCCATTAGGAGTTAGCCAGAATAGCAATATGAATCTTACTCTCTGATGGAGATTCTGTTTGTATTTTTCAGAAGCAGCGACAGCCATGGACAACCCAGTTCCACCAAGCCATGAGATGATGGCTGACATCCTGGCAGGAGATGAACCACCCCTGGCCTATCATGTAGGCCCAAAATGAAACCTATGAAAAAGTAGTGTGATAAACAAGAGACCTATCACCACACAAGTCAGTTAACAGAGGAAAGGTCAATGGAGACAGACGCCAATGATACCCAACACAACCCAGAAGAAGAAGTCCAGAGGCACTTAAAATCTCAACAATAAAGCAGACTTACAACTCACCCACCATGACTCAGGGAACTGAGAGGAAGAGGGGGAGCAAAGAATATCCAGAGTGTGTGGGAGAGAATATCCAGAGACATCGCCCCCCCTTCAGCAACAACACACAAAGAAAAAAAACTGGCTACCTCTTGTGCAATTCATAACCCTCTATCCCATGGACTGATCCAGTATGCCTACAGAGGAGGTCCCCCAGTCGATTGGTGACAGGGGCAGGGAAATGGTACCATCACAAGATTTGCTCATACGATGTATCTAATTATGGATAATAATTTGGCCAAAAAATAATATGGCCAAAACTCAAAAAAAAAAAAATCCCTTCTGAACCTCTACTTCCACTGGGGTGTAGAGAGAAAGGCTCCATGGGTGAGCTCACGGGAGTGTTAGTACAGTGCTTGGGACTGATCAGTGTCATCCCTCTCCTGCTGGTGACAACCACACACCCTAACAGGTATATCATGTGGGATCTTTGCACTCTTGGGCCTACAGGTTAAGGCCTACAGTCTGGGGCTATTCACTTCAGCACTTAGTACGTGTGCCCTGAGATTGTTGACAAGACTCAACTTCCCTGTTTATGAAATAAAAGTCAAATTCGTCATCATGGACTAGAAGAGAGGGTCCTGTGTGAAAAAAAGGGGGTCTTCTCTCAGAAGAACTCAGGAAGGATGGCCTGGGAGTGGGCTGACTTCTCAAGGTGCTCCCGAGAAGTGTGGTCAGGAAAACTAGGGGCTCCTGAGGTGCTTCCCAAAGGAGTAGGCAATTATCTGTCCATCACTGACCAGAGCTTCAAAGGGTATCAATAGTGGAGCAATGGGAACCCGCCAGCTTGAAGTTGAAGCCCTGGCCCTGGGATGGTCCGAGAGGGCCAGGTGTGTGTTCTCACATGAGGTCGTCTGTCCTAGCTCAGTGATGTGGGTCCAGGGAGGAGGCTACTGTGAGATGCCACCCCATAGGGACTGAGTGAGGCCTTCATTTCATGACCCACAATGACTACCATAACCCCACTGAGGAGGGCCCCCAGAGTAACAGGAGATGGGGTGAGGGGATAATAGTGTATAATCTGTGTATATATATAAACTTACTTGTGGCTTCCAGCCACCTTCTCTAGCATCAGCTCTGTCTTGGGCTGCAATTTCCTAGCCCTTTGCCTTCTTGCCCAGTGGACGCAGCATATGGGAGAAGAGGGGTGCTGTTTATGAAGCTGTCTTGCACCCTCACAAATGGGCACGTGCCTGGTGGCAACAATATAGGGCTGGGGAGATGACTCCATAGATGAAAATTTTACCTTGTATGCATCAGGACTGGAATTCAATCCTCAGAACCCACATAAAAGGGCTGTGCATGGTGCAAGCATTGTAAACCCAGCACCAGGGAGGTGGAGACAGGAGGATCCCTGGCACTCACTGGCCAGCCAATCTAGCCTTATTGGAGAGCTCCCGGCTGATGAGCAATCCTATCTCAAAAACAGGTGGATGGTGTTCCCCAGGAACAAAATCTGAGGCTCTCCTCATGCACGCTCACATACAGCTGTACACACATGTGCTCCCCTGTACACATGCACACATACACATACATATACACATGCATTAAAATAATGAATGCTAGAAGCACATGTAAAAATGGTGGCACATGTCTTGGGGTCCACGGTAGGTCCTAATACCATGTTCATTTCCTTCTGCTCACAACACTCCCTCCCCTCTCCTCCCATCAGGTAAGCATGGCTGGCATGGAAGCGCCTGGTTTCTGGCCTGCTCAGCCCACCGAGTCCCAGAGCCAGGACCAGAGCCTCAGCCGCCCGTTCCAGTTCCCGAGTGGGCCACAGCCTGGGTGGTAATCAGAGATTCCAGCGGAGCCTTTGATGCGGCAGCCAGCGAGGGGAGCCCAGCACTGTTTGAAGTGCCTGCCTGTGTAATAAGGATTTCTAATTCGCTCGAACCAAAGCAACATTCGCAGTAAAGATCATTTTTGGAATGAAAAATAAATTGTGACTGGAGGGTCTGGGTTTGTTTCAAAAAGGGAGATCACCCACAAGCATCTAGGCTCCAAGAAGCCACCCGCCCGCCCTCGTGTTTTCAGATGGAGAGCACGCCACTCAGAATTTCAAAGTACTGCTAATTAAGAGCAGTTTATTAAAATGTCAATCTTTTCAACCAAAACAACTCTCTTTGCTTGCTGAGTGGGCTTCCCTTGCCATTCTTCCCATCTTAAATAATCCAGTGCGCATCTTTACCTGGGACCCCCAAAATGACTGTCTATTGCCCCTTAAAAATGGGGGGATGGCTACTCCTAAGGACAGCCCCACACATGCCATTCTGCTTGGTTGGCCTTTGTGGAGATTGTGTTCCATGACAAAGGCTGGCTTCTTGCACGTGTCTGTAATACCAGCATTTCAGATGCTGAGACAGGAGAATCATGGTGAGTTTGTTCAAGGTCAGCCTGGGCTACACAGTAAGTTCTAGGCCCCCTTCACAAATATAGTGAGACCTTGTCAAAGAACAAGAAGAGCCCAGGCATGGTAGGTTATGTTTGTTATCCCAGCAACTGGGGGAAGTAAAGGCAGAAAAAACAGGAATTCTGGATCAACCTCAGGCATATAGTAAAGTTAAGGACAGCTTGGGAATAGTTCCATCATACCCTGTCTCGAAATGGTGTATGGGGTGGGCAGGATGGACGCGATGGCACAGGGACCAGGTACATGGAAGCTGTAGCTCTGTGACCATGGTGGTTTGAATATAAATTGCTTCCCAATAGGCTGGAGTGCTTGGACACTTGGTCCCCACTTTGAGAAGGTTGTGGAACCTTTAAGAGGTGGAGTCTTGTTGAAGGAACTGTGTTACAGTACAGCCCTGCATGCTTCTCTCTCTCTCTCTCTCTCTCTCTCTCTCTCTCTCTCTCTGTCTTTCTCTGTCTCTCCTTTTTCTTTCTCTCTGTCATAGTTAGTCATATGCCCCTGGGATGAATCTCCAAACCAGGCACAGTTTATGGGAGGAAAGGATTTATTGAAGCTACAGATCCAGGGGAAGTTCCAAAATGATGAAAGAGGCTGGTCCCCTTTCACAGGTCCAAGCAGAGAGTGGAAAAATACCACCACCAGCAAAACACACATAGAACAGTCAACAGGTAGGGTGGGCGAAGGGAGAGAATTCCTTCCCCCTTATATAGCCTTAGGGTGGGGTCTTGCAACTCTTTCCTAGACTTGTTTACCCTTTGAGTTTCTGTAATTTCTTTGCTGCACTGCCCTCCCAGGAAGGGATGTTCATTTCTGGCTTCCCTTTGCTTCCTTACATCCTGTCCCCTATTGAGGGGCTACCTTCCTATAAACATCCTCAGAAACCTACCCAAGATAATTAAAAAGATCAAGTTGGCAACAAAACCTAACCATCATACTCTCTCTGCTTCCTCTTTGCTGATGTGACCATGTGACACCAGCTCTCTGTTTCCGCCATACTTTCTGCACCATGATGGACTCCACCTTCTGAGACTGTAAAGCCAAGATAAACTTTTCCTTTGCTAAGCTGCTTCTGATTGGGTATTTTGTCCCAGCAAAGAGATTGTAACCGATGCAGTGACCTTGAAGAAATAGTAGTTACTCCTTTTGTGCCTCAGTATTTTCTTCAGTAAAACGGAGTGTTAACAATAGTACCTGTGAGGATGAAGCTAGATTGTATATGTAAAGCACGTAGACTGAAGCCCCCGTTCACTGCTTGTGTGCTCTAACACTGTGATTTCCCAAAGGCCCCACAAGCAGGCGCTCCTAAGTCTCACATCTTTGTGCAGATGTGTCTCTTTTGAGGCAGACATGAGCCCTTTTCAGTTCTACAAAGAAATGTGGGTAAAGTGAATGATCATTGCATGAGTGATGTTCTAGTCAGCTTTCTAGTTGCTGCGCAGAAAGAACCCAAACAAAAGCAGCTTGTGGAGGAATGGGTTTATTTGGCTTATGGACTCGAGGGGAGACTCCATCCTGGCAGGGAAAACGATGGCATGAGCAGAGGGTGGACATCACCTCTGCCACAGCACTGCAAACAGCGGTAGGAAGGTGTGCCAAATACTGCCAAGGGGAAGCTGGTTTATAACCCCATAAGCCCGCCCCCAATACAGCTCCAGCGAGATTGTAAAATCCAAACTGGCATCAGCTGAGGATCGATTACCCAGAACACATTCATTTGTTTGTGGGGGACACCTGGGTCAAACCATGACAAGTGAACATGAAAACATGTAGCCTGCTTTGAGTGTGGGGTAAGGTGAGTCACCAGGTGGGATTTCATGGGCTGATAGCTATCAAACAGGATCAGATTGTGGGGTGAGGTTACTTCCAGCCTAGTCTACATTTTCCCGGTGTGATTCCCTTCCCTGAGTGTGGGCCAGACCTAGCGACACCTCGCAGTGAACAGATGTAGCAGAGCAATGGAGGCCATCTCCATGATGAGGTGATGTAGCCTTTGGTGCTATCTCACCTCCTCAACTCGCTGGCTTGTATGAAGTAAGCTGCACACTATCATGTGCCAGACACCATGTGACACAGCACAGAGCTGATCTTCCAGCTGGAACCCGGACATGACCATGACCCAGCCCGCACCTTACTGTAGCCTGGAGATCCCTGGAGCCAAGGACTCAGTCAAAGTGCACATGAGCACTGGCCTAAAGAACCATGACACAAGAAATGGAGCAGGATTTCTGAGTTGAGGGTCACTGGTTACGTAGCAGTGTAGGAGAAGGGAAACCTAGGTGGGGGGCAGGGAGGCTGTCTCCCACGTGTCTGGATTCACCCTCTTTGAAGTTCACTCTTTCTTTTTAGCCACCTCAGAGCGATGCTCCAGAACAAGGGACCCTAGGGAAAAATGCACGCTAAACAGGTGAGCCAAGTTTGGGTCCCACTGTGCAGATCCCTGAGGTGTGACTCATCTCTCCACCTCTTCTCTCTGTGCAGGGGAATTGTGTTGGGAGGTGGCAAACAGCTGTGGGAAAGTGGCTGTCAGACCTTTTAGGGTAGAAGCACCCTAACGCCCTCTGAGCCAGCTGTCCCTCCCCAGGAATCAGCACACAGTGTGGGGCATCGACTGTGTGCCAGGTACCATGCCAAGTACTCAGGACACGACAGCAAACAGACAGCATGGTCCCAAGGCATTCCTCATGGTGTTCCTCTCCAGTGGGGACAGAGACATTGAACTAGTGTAGACAAGTGCAATTTGTGGACCCAGAAGTCCTGGGAATGAAGGCGTGAAGAAAAGGGGGTGGTATGGTCTAGCAGAGGCTTCCTGAAGACATAAATGGCTTTCCAGAGTATTCAGTGAGTGGAGCGGAGTGAAAGGACTGAAGACCCAGCAGGCTTGGACCAGTTCTTTTCCAGAACTCTGGGTTTAGCATGTGCTGTGCGCCAGACACTATTATAGACAATGCGGTTACAACGTTAAGCAAAACAAATCCATCCCTCAAGATGTGTATATTATAATAGAAAACGTCCCTTTCTCAAAATAGGTACTGTTGCTACCCCTCCATTTTACTAAAGAAGAAACTGAGGCACAAAAGGAGTAGCTACTTTTTGCTCAAGGTCACTGTATCAAGTACATTCTCATTGCTGGGATAAAATACCCAACCAGAAGCATCTTAGGGAAGGAAAGGGTTTATTTTGGCTTCAAGTCCCAGAAGGCGGATGTCCATCACAGCGGAGAAAGCATGATGAGAGCAGGAACCTGGTATCCCATCATCACAGCACCAAGCAAACCAGCCAGGCATGCCTGATACCAGCAATTCGGGGTCTAGGAATGTAGCGGTCAGCTTTCTAGTTGCTGCGCAGAAAGAACCCAAGCAAAAGCGGCTTGTGAAGGAATGGGTTTATTTGGCTTACAGACTCGAGGGGAGACTCTATCCTGGCAGGGAAAAATGATGGCATGAGCAGAGGGTGGACATCACCTCTGCCACAGCACTGCAAATAGTGGCAGGAAGGTGTGCCAAATACTAGCAAGGGGAAGCTGGCTTATAACCCCATAAGCCCACCCCCAACAACACAGCTTCATCAAGGTTGTAAAACCCAAACTGCCATCAGCTGAGGATCGATCTATCAGAACACATTCATTTGTTTGTGGGGGACACCTGGATCAAACCATGACAAGAAATATGCTGTCAATTTCCATCCTTTGGGACACTGACTCAGTGGAAAGCAGAAAAACATCTGCCCTTCCTTGCTGGGCTAAACTGAGACCATAGCTCTGCTATGTCAAAAACACTCAGGGATGTAATCTTTCCTGCCCTGGCAGTAAGAACCCATTGTAGCCAGATCTGGGAGGCTTCCCTCAACATACGAACAGTCTATAGGTAGTCCCTTTCCTACATGATATTCCATACCCTCCGTGCTCTCTCCCCCTGCACAAGGGGCCCAGCGTCCCTTGTTTCCTGCCCAAGTGTCTGCACCTCATGGAAGCAAAGATAGAAATGCCTGTCCTCACTGAGTAAAAAGGGAACCAGCAAGGGCTGTGATCAATAAGTCAAATATACCACCTGTTACGGAGTAGTAGATAACTTCCCTGACTAAGATTATTTTGATTTATGATTGACTTTAAAATGGGGTATAGAGTCTAGCATGGTGGTTGTTGCAGTCACCTTTCTAGTTGCTGCGCAGAAAGAACCCAAACAAAAGTGGCTTGTTGAGGAATGGGTTTATTTGGCTTGCGGACTCGAGGGGAGACTCTATTCTGGCAGGGAAAACGATGGCATGAGCAGAGGGCTAGACATCACCTCCACCACAGCACTGCAAACAGCGGCAGGAAGGTGTGCCAAATACTGGCAAGGGGAAGCTGGCTTATAACCCCCATAAGCCCGTCCCCAACAACACAGCTTCATCGAGGTTGTAAAACCCAAACTGCCATCAGCTGAGGATCAATCTATCAGAACACATTCAATTGTCTGTGGGGGACACCTGTATCAAACCATGACAGTTGGTGAAGTCCTATAATTTCACCACCTGGGAAGTGGAGGCTAGAGGATCAGGTTCAAGGCCATCCACAACTATATAAAATGTTTGATGCTAGCCTGGGCTATATGAGACCCTGCAGATAGAGAAATAGATACATGATAGAATAGATAGATGATAGACAGATATAGATAAATGATAGATAAGAAAAAAGTGATGCTTAAGCAATGGACATTCAGTGGAAGTTGAGCTCTGAATGCTAGGTTGTCCCATGTTGTGGTTGGTTCCGTGGCTTAGTTGAGGAGTTGCAGCGCACATCAACTCCCTGTTCGTCCACGGAGCTGGGAGAACAGACGCTTGGAATAGCTGTGAGCAGGCGAGAGATGAACACTCTCGGGATACAGTCGCAGTGGAGCAGATCGTTTATTGTATAGATAAGAGTGGTTTATATAGAGGAGGAGACAGAGGTAGGGGCATAGGCAGCAAGGAGATTGGTAGGGGCAAGATCTGTGGACATCTCATGAGTTTAATTGGTAGGGGGCCAGTACCCTTTGGATACCTATTTTGCACAGATAAATTGAGGGGGCTATGTGACATATAGAATGATGAAGTCAGGTGAAATATAACATCATTGTTTACGTTTGTTATTGCAGCTGGACTAAGTTTAGGCCTTGAATTGCCTGTTTATCTCAGGGCATAGCTGTGGCCTGTCTGGGGACTGGAGTGTCCAGGATTCACTAGAGATTATCAGGGTCCTCAGACTGCCTCAACTTCCTTAACAGAAGGAGACAGTCCCGGAAGCCTGCCCGTCTCAGCAAAATCCTATATCCTCCATGCCCCTTTAGCAGGACACCACACCCTGTGGTACACAGTACACTCCTGGGATGCCAGGCAGGACCAGCGAGCCTCAGCTCCCAGCCCTTCTGGTGCTCATGAGAGGCCACATGTCCATGATGCTTGGGTAGGTATGATTCATATACTATGTCCTCTTTACAATGGGTTTATTGGGACACAGCTGGGTTCTAAAGGGTGTAGCATCTGCCCACACCAAGAGAAGGTGAGAGTCTTCATTGGAGATGGGGAGGCCTCACTGAGAAGGTGACAATAAGTGTCCTGCAGAGACCCCAAGGCAGGAGCATGCCCTCCTTGATCAAGTGCTGAAGAGGAGTTCCAGCCTGGCCTTCCTCTCACAGATCCAGGTGGGTTTTGGTGATTGGCTGAAGAGAGAGAGGAGGGAGGCTGGAGGGCTGAAGGAACACTCCTGATGTGACACCCTCATCACCATCTCAACAGATGGAGACCTGTCCCCATGCACAACCCATGCAGTGCCAGGCTCTAGGCTCGTGCACGCCACACTCAAACCAAAGACCCCCTCCCATTGCCCTCTCTCCCAAGCACTCCCCTGACAAGACCCTGCAAACCACAGCCTTGAGAGCTAATTCCCAAGGTCTTCCAGCACCCCGGCAGCTATAGGCAGCAAGAAGCCCACTATCACTAGGGGTGAGAACCCCCAGTGTGGCCTATGCTCCTCCCCAGCCCCAGGGCCATAGACAACACCAGGGCGCTGTGGAGGGGAATGGTCAGGGCTGGAAGGGAGGCTGGAGCCGCCAGAGGGCAGCCCTGCCCATGCCCAGGGCCTGGGATGCTTGTCCCAGGGGACTGTCTTTCTTTGGTGATTGTTTCCCAGGCTCCCTGGAGCCAGAGGAAGATGGAATGTTCTTATCACTTCCCAGAGGGAAAGCTTTCTTCTTCTTTCACAAAAATGTTAAGCTTCTTAATCCAATAGGAAACCTGGACAGGCTATAGCTGGCTGCCCAGGCCATAATTCTGGGAACCCTGGGGAGAGGGGATAGGACTGGGAGGGTGAGTCCTGATGAGCCAGACCTGGGATGCAGGATCTGGGATAAATTACTTCTGTCCCCATAGGAAACTCTGTATTTGAAAATGTCCCCACCCTTAGCCAGAGATGAAGACACCCTCCTGTGATCAACACTCAGGAGGCTGAGGGAAACCTCAAATTCAAGGACAGCCCAGGCCATATAGCAAAACTCTATCTCAACATAAAAAAATAAATTAATTAAAATTATAATTAAAACTTTCCCCACACACAGAGTTGACCAAACATGGCACAACCACCTTTTCAGAAGAGAGGCATGTGATGACAGGGATAAGATAGGTGTCCATAGTGGGACCTGAGTTCCATGAAGCTCTCTGAGACTCAGAAATGTGACATAACATCATTCAGTCTTTCATCCATTCAGCAAAAGTTTGCTCGGTGTCTCTGGAGACAAACTAGCTATAGACACACAGATGAGAAAGCGGCTGAACCTCTTCTCCTAGGGCACTGGGATGGTCCAGGTTGGCCTCTGGAATTCCTCTGGAAGGCCAACAGGCCAGGCACTTCTTGGACTCCCCAGGAAGAGAGGCTCCACCATCGCCAGGTCAGTAAGGTGGGGTTCTGCACACCTCTGTAGTGGTCATCTGCTACCTTTGAGTATTCATCCATATTAGGGGGAATTTTCCCAGAAGTCTTGGTGGTAGACAGAGAATGGCCTTTCTCAAGTGAAATCAGACCCTCACCTTCACCTTCTTGCAGCCAGACCTCAAGCTTGTGACCTCACTCCGGTGACCTTGCTCACCCACGACAGGCTGAATGGGAGCAAATGACGCTGTGAGTCAGACCCCTGGGATCTATTCCAGTGAGGGCAGTCACAGCCACACACTTGGCTCCAGGAGAGCCCAGGCTAAGGTTCTGGAACATCTGGTAGCTAGGGCTGGTGGTGACAAGTCCACTGTGGTATCAGGGCCCTTGGTGACGGCTCTGGCCCAACCAGTTCCACTTTTAACACTGTTTCTGCCTGCAGGGTCTCCAGGCAGGAGCTCTGTCTCTGCAGAGGTCCTGGGAGGTTCCCAACACATTTTCTCTAGAGCTCTTTGGCCTACAGTAGCCACCATTAGTTTCTGTGTTTACAAGATGATGGCAGGCCTGAGTGTGAGGCCCATATGAGAACCAGAAGAAGGTAGGAAAGCACCAAGAAGGAACAGGGAGATAGCTCAGTTGTAAGCATGAGGACACGAGTTTGATCCATAAAACCCAGTGAAAAATCTGGGCATGGTGGCACATACCTTTAATCCCAGGACTGGGGTGACAGAGATAGATGGATGTCTGAGGCTCCCTGGCCAGTTAACCTGGCTTCTACTTGTTAAGTTACAGGCCAATGAGAAACCCTGTCTTTAAATAACAACAACAACAACAAAAAAGGTGAACTGTACCTAAGAAATGGCACCCTGGCCATAGAGAAGTCAGCTTCAACTTGGGCTTTTTGTATCAGCGGACAACCCCATGCCCCACCCCAACACTAGAAGCAACAAAATTCATTCATGAATTGCATATATATGGTAGTAAGTGGTGGGATCGGAGAGGAGCACAGATCTTCACTGGCTTGGGGTACACTAACTCCTCTTTCCGAGAGCCTCCTTTCTGGGTCTCAATGCCACCTTGCTGCACGTACCAGGGGGCTCACTCCCCACACTCTCCCTGAGATGGCAACTTACTTGGCAATTGGAAGAGTTTCATAGTGAGCCCCTGCTGCTCTGAGACACATATGCTAGCAAGGAGTGTAAAGCCTTTTGCATAGTTGAGTCACCGCTGCCACCGCAGCTTGTGGCCTTCCGCGCCCACTCTTAGTGCTGCCCATGATGCCACAGATCAGAGCCGGAGCCCAGCACTTACCTTGGTGTGGACACCCACTCTCTCATACCCCCTTTCCTCCATGCCTTCTCTGCTGGAATGTCTGCCTGTGAGCTCCGCTTCAAGGCAAGTGCAGGAAGGACTCGTGGGAGCCATCCATGCATCCATGTGGTAGGGGCACAGTGCCTGGAGGTTGGCCAGCCTGAGATGCCATCATGCTCCTCACACTTGCCCTGCTGCAGAGCACAGCCAGAGCCTCCATCCCACCCTCTCTGATCCCACCACTCATGGGGCCAGTTGTCTGGCTTCAGCTGATCCAACTCCCAGCAGCACCTGGGGCCTATGATGGGCCCAGCCTGGCCTGCCCACCAGACCTCAGAGCAAGGCCAGGTAGCACTTGCAGGCCACCCGCCTGCCCAGGCAGGGCTTGGCAGAGGAGAAGAGTGAGTGGACTGGAAGAATTCCCTGGCTCACTGAGCACCCCGGACCCTTTCCATGGGCGCAGTGAAACCCAAACCCTTAGGCCAGAAGCAGAACATTTTGAAAGATTTGAGGGAAAAAATTGCTCGGACCAATTTTAAGACATCTGAGAACTCAATGGGAAAACCCACAGCCGCCAGGCTCTTCAGGCACTGGAGTGTCTTCCAGCCAAACCCAGATGGCTGGAGTGGCTTAGAGACGGAGTCCTGTGGCTCTCCCTCCAGCAGAGGGCTGGCCTGGTTCCTGTGGTGCTGCCCCTCTAGCTCCTGGGGGCTTCCTCTGCTCCCACTCCACCTGCAAGGGCCAGGCTCCTAGTTCACGCACCACCGGGAGCCATCTCCTTGTCCCTCTGGAACTCCTGGCTACTCTAGGACACCTTGCCCTGCCCCGACACAGCAACGGGGAACCACAGCCCTGAGGACCACCATTGACTGAGCCCATCAGGGCCTAGATGCTGAGCAGGCAGCACATGGTGGATTCAAGGTCCACTGTGCACCCCCCCACACAACAGATGACAGATGAAACTCCACACACACATACCATCCAAACACATCCCATCCCCTACATACCACATAAACACATGCCCAGATTCCACCATAGCACACATGACATGTAGCACACTCTACGCACACAAGTGTACATGGCTCACACATACAACACATCCCAGGTAACACATATCACATGCACACACATCTATCACGTACCATACCGCACTCATGTACCATGAATGCCATACCCACACATGCATATGCACAGACAGCATACATATCACATACCACACAAATATGCTACAAATACTACATAAAAGGTCCATCATATATACACCACGCATTTATCACACACCATGTATACGCACCGCATGGACCACATGCACACATACAGCATATCCTCACACACCACACGTACCACATGATCAACATAAAGACATATATCACACTCACCACATACCATACAAACACATATACTACCTGTACATATATATATACCATGCACACAATGCACACACACCACACATGCTACATACATACACAATACCATGTGCAACACACACACACACACACACAGCATCTGGCTCTTTTTCATGTATAATGATGTCCTTTTTTCAGCCAGATAATGGATCTTTGCTGGGTCCCGCTGTGCAGACACGAAGCGGTCCCCTGCTACCCCAGCTTCCACAATCCAGGGCAGACAGCACAAAGGAAGCCATGGAGTCACTTCAGCCTGTGGCGGGGAAGGGCGCTGTGTGAGAATACGAGTGAGCTGATTGCAGAGGGGTGAAAGGACAGGGGCAGTTCAGCTGAGACCTGAAACACAAGGGTCAAAGGAAAGCGGTCCGGACAAAAGGACCAGCCCCTGCAGAAGCCCAGCAGCAGGCTGTGGTAATGAACTTGGATCTTGACTGAAGACAATTGAGAGGGTCTGAGGAAGGACAGTGACATGATCAGTTTGGTGTTTAGAGAGCAGATTGCAGGGGAATGAGGGGTATGAGAATGGGGGTATGGAGGCTGCTTAGGGGCAAGAGAGGCAAAGTGATAGCCCCCCCCCCCCAAGAACCTGTGAGTGTGTTTGGTTTGTGGCAGAGAGATTTCAGATGAAATAAAACCCTTGTTCTTGAGACCAGGAGACCTCTGTTAGGAAGGAATCTGTGCAGCCATCAGGATCTGTAAGGAAGGGAGACAGAGGGAAGGTCAGGAGGTGCAGTGAGAGGATCGGTCCCATCACTCTGGATCTGAACATGGAAGAAGGGGGCTCGAAAAGGCAGGGTGCTGGCTTCCCCTGGAGCACCCAATCCTCAGTGCAGCCTGGCTCACATCTGATTTGAGCCCCGTGAGGCCTGTGTCAGACTTCTGAACCACAGAACTATCTAAAAATTTTGTTGTTTCAAACAACTGTTTTTATAGTGGTAAACAGGAAGTTAATACCGTGACCACAGGATCTTGAGGCTAGAAACAAACAGATCAACTTGGATACCCACAACGAGGGAAGACTTGGGAATCAATTGGCTGCGGACATTGAGAGACAGGAAGAATTCCTGGGTACCCAGAAGGACAGACAGTTGAGTACTTTGGGTTGTAGTCCCAGCACCTACCATAATCCCTAGAAAAGAGCAGATTTGCAATAAAAATTTATCGAAGAATCCATTCAGTAAATAAAAGCACAAGTTTGTGGAAAATTAAAAACAAACGAATTCAAAAGTTAGTACCACCTCTTGGAAACTGCCAAGTGTTCCTCATACACTGTCAGGAAGACATGTCACAAGACAGAAGACCCCACTGGGCTGGAAAAAGAGGTACAGAGGAGCCCCTGGCTGCATGGCTGGGTGCTCAGCCATCTTCCCCAAAGCAGGCACATAGGCCGGAGAGGCTCAGAGCTGACATTACCCACTAATAGGAGGTCCTTAGCACCTGGGATGGAGCCGGGCGCTTCACTTAATTCAGGGGAAAGCTACTCTCTGGGAAACAGGTGCCAATTTGCAGTAATCACAATAAGAAACATCCTCTCTCTGGCTGATGCAAGCCAACAAGGTAATAGGGTATTGTGCAGAGGGAAGAGATCAAAAGGATTTTCCCCCAAGCCCACGGTGGGCACTTAATCCATCTTTGGCGCGCTCTCTCTCTTCTCTCTCTCTCTCTGCCTCCATTATGGCCTGTGGACGTACTATTTACAGCACCTGCATTAGCACAACCTCCAAACCACTTACTTCAGAAGGAAAGTGAATTAGAAATGAATTGGAGACATCTACAGTGGTTTTCACCCCCTCCTCCCAACCCCCACCAGCAGCTCCTTCCTGCGGGACACCAGTGACATGGTCCTCCAGAGGGCAGGGGTGGAGTACCAGTCTCGGGATGCACCAAGGACTCGGTGTCCATCCGGAGATCAGAGCAAGGAATGCCCACCCTGGCAAAGTCTGGGAAGAGAGACCAGGACGAAGGAACATTTTGGGAAGTGGGTGCTGGGGAGGAAGCCTCTAGAGCTCTATATTGGTTATTTTAGCTGCTCGTTGCTATGATGAGATACTTACCAAAAGCAATTTGAAAGAGGAAAGGTTTGTTTTGGCTCAAGGAGAACAAAGTCCGTCATGGTGGGGGATGCATGGTGGTAGGAGGGTGAGGTGGTTGGTCACATTGTGCCCATAGTCAAGCAGAGATGAAGAGCTGGTGTTCAGCTCTCCTCCTTCTTCACAGTCAGGGTGGGTCTTCCCACCCACCTGTTAAACCTCTGTGGAAACACCTTCCTAGACAGACCTGTGTCTCCTAGGTGATTCCGCATGCCATCATGAAATTGACCAAAGAATGAGCTCTCAAAACCGAGGAAGGACAGACTAGGGTGGACTCCATGGAAAGATTAACGATCACAGCTCTTCGGGGTCTCTCCTTTGCCTTCCTGGGGACCTTTCCCCTTTAACCATGGAATATTCAAGCTTGCCAGAGCTTCTCCAGCCTCCAGGGAGCCCAGTGTCTGGGTTGTTTGAGGGCAGCTGCCCTTCCCTCACTCTGCCTCTCGTCTTCCTTGACTCCCTCCCTCCCTCCCTCCTTTTCCTTGGACACTTCCCAGAATATCCCACCCCAATCCTGAGACACAGCTATCTTCCAGTGTGTGATTCCATGGAGAGAAGGAAAGCAGGAATGTGGGAGTTCGCTGTCCCAGCATGGAGCCCAGGCTAGACTCCTCCTGTACAGGTGAGAAGATGTGTGGATAAAGGGGCCTAGAGAGATGGTTTAGCAATTAAGGCGCTTACCTACTAAGCCTAAGGACCCAGGTTCAATTCCCCAGTACCCTTGTACCCTTGTATATACAAGGGGTGCACATGTGTCTGGAGTTTGTTTGCAGTGGCTGGAGACCCTGATATGCTCATTCTCTTTCTCTCTCTCTCTGTCATAAATAAATAAATCAAATATTTTTTAATTGTGAATAAGAGGACCTTCCTGGGGTCCCTGAATTCTAGACTAGGCCTTGAAACTAGTGCCCCAGAGTAAGATTTTTCCCCCTCCATTTCATGAGTTTAAAAACGAAGGAACACAACTTGGAAAAAACTTGTACTTTACTTATCTAAGCTCGTGTTTGGGATATGAGTCCCCCTTTTTCTGTTTAAATAGTCCTATTTTGAGGATTTCCCCTAAAATTTTCAAGGTAGATGAACTATCAGTAAGAGGGGAAGCCAGGTACACACTTGTGCTAACCTCAATGCTGGGCTGGTAGATATGGCTAGAAATGAAATAGCTTCATGTGGCCATGACCTTCTGTGACTCAGGCTTGTGTGATCTTTCCTCTGAGAGCAAGCTGGACCTGGGAACTTGCTTGCACATATAAAGTAAGACAGAAGAGGCAGGGCCTCACTCCAAGCTAAGGTTGCAGAGAGATTCTACTTGGCCTCACCCATGAACTCACCTCTAAGTATGCCTCTCCAAAAGCAGCTAGAGCCACACTGTAACCTTCCTCTGGAGAGACCCTTTTGGCAAGGCCCTGAAGTGAATGGCCAACAGCCAGAGAGGACCTAAGGTCAGTCTTGATGGATGGGAAAGCCTGCACAAACAACGGCTTAGCTGCAATCCCGGAGGACACCTCCTAGCCCAGTAGTGTCCTCTGAAGATCTCAGGACTCCATGACGACACAGCCAGCCTGGGCCTGCTCATGGATCCCAGAAACTGTCTGACAGTAAATGTCCAGGTCTAGCTTATCCTGGTGGGGTACACAATAAATACAGGGCATCTTCTGGAAGGGAGTGTTTCATTACCCAAGCTGGGTATGCAAGAGGGTACACTACAAGACTGCCACGCTCTGGCAATCATTCAGAGGACTCAGCCTTCACTTTTGTTCCAAGCCCCTAACTACCTATGAGCCTCCATCTCCTCCGTGTCCTTCTAAGAACAGCAGTTGCTGCATCTCAACTACTAGCTAAGGAAAGTTCACTGGCGTCAGGTAGCAGCAGAGGTCCCGAGACAGAAGATACAGTGTCCATTGCATTCTTCTCTCCATACCTGACCCCATGGCACAAGGCCTGGCCTCAGCCTTTTGTGTCCCTCTGACCTCAGGGGCTCAGAATCTCCAGGGCCAGCAGAATGAGAGTCATGACACCAGGGGATTTCTTGCTGCTACCCTCATGCCTCCCCACCATAACACATACCCTACTGCACATGGATCCTGCCTTCTTCCCCAAGGACCCCTAACTGATCTCCTCCAGGCACCCCTCCCCTCCAGGGCCCACTGACTCCTAGCCCATCCCCTGGGCTCCAGGTAGATCATTGGCTCAGGGACCTGAGTTGTCAGAGGAGGCTTTGCAGGCAAATACCACAGCCTGTGCACAGCAACACAGGCCGCTGCAGAGACAAGATTCCCCAGGCCATCTCTTCTGTGCCCTGGGAGCAGGCAGAGTGGGGGGAGGATGGGTACTCTCCCCTTCACACCAAGCTGGGACAGTCCCCAAGGTCCCACTTCCCTCCCTGGAGCAGCAGAAAGCCTGGGAAAATGTAGGCAGCCTTGCAGCTCCTGGGACAAAAACCAACCCAAATAAGGGTCCATTTCTACAACATTCCTCTAGGCTGAAGGGAATGCCAGGCCAGGGCAGCCTCCCATTGCTGCCAGCCCCTCACAGTGCCAGGCCAGGCCCAAAGTCTCCACGCTAGAACGAACCACACTTGTCTTCCCTGGTCCCCAGTGTAGCCCAGGTAGACAGACTGCTGTGAACTCTACCCTCCCTCACTGGTGTGTGTGGGGTGGGGGGTGAGGGGCCAAGGGCCTCCCTGAGGGGCTTGGTTTCTGTGGATTGGCTGGGGACTATGTTCTCTGAGAGCTCCAGAGGACTCCTGTGACCTCTTAGGCCCCAGTTCATCCAATCACCCCCCCCCCCCTTCTTATTCCCTTGGTCCTCCTCACCTAGAGTTTCTTGGCTATTCTCACATCCATCTCCATTGGCAGGGGCTGCTTAGCTATTGGGGGTGGGGAGCAGGGAGCTTCTCCAGACTATTGTGTACTCATGAGCATCCCTAGCCTCTACCCACAGATGTCAGTAACACACCCCACCCCCACAGTCCTACCAACCAAAAATATCTCCAGAAATGCCAGCCAATGGTCTCTGTGCAGAGGCACTATACTAAGTGGGTTGAAAGACCTTTGCTGACCTCTGACCCTGCGCCCTGGCTGGGAGACTTGGCAAGAAGGCAGGCAGAGGCAGAGAGTGAGAGTGTCAGTTCCTCCAACTCTCTCTCTCTCTTTCTCTGTCTCTCTCTCCCTCTCTCTCTCTTCTACACTCTCTCTTACATACACACAGTAAGGAAAGAGCTGACCAGTCCATCTCTCACTGAGAGGCTGTTCTGAGGATCCGCTTTGCTATGAAGCTCAGGAGGGTTAAGCGCTTGCCCAGAACCACACAGCTGAGCGAGACAGAGCTGCCACTCAGTCTGGCCTGTACACACCCCTGTCCCCTGACAACCCATGCTCAATGCCCGATTACCATACACCATCCCATAATGCCCTGTCATTACCATTCACCATCCCACAATTGCAACACTAATGTCCCTTAGATCCTTCTAGATCTAGAGCCTGAGGAGAGAGGCTACTGCCCACTTGGCCATGCTCAGCCCTCAGGGTTGCCAGTGTCCACTTCCTCCATACATGATGGGCCCAGTACCCTTGTATCTCCCTTTCCACCTCAGCCAGGTTTCCTGAGCCTCCTCGATAGAGGGGTAGCTTCCTTTGCAGGATTTTCCTGATCTCTGGTAATCAATCCATTTGCATACCGTATCGATCTCAAGGGCTGTGGAATGTTTGATTCGTGGCACTTTGCATAATTTTCTGATTAAGTTACTTATTTAACCTATTGACCTTTTCTCTTAATTAGAGTACCTGGGTACTGTAAATGTTGAGTAGTAATCAAATTGTGCATTTCTCTGAGTGGAACACATGTCCTCCCCACCTCTCTGTTTCTTCATGACTCTGGCTTCATCCGGCGTGGGCTGGGTTGAGTTATTTGGCCCCTCACTTGGGCCCTAAGAAGAATAAACAGGGTACATAGGAGGTCAGGCTTTATCTGACTCTTGCTGTCCAGCAGTGTGAAAATGGGCCAAGATGGGAGACAATGCTGGCTCAATCAAGTAGGGATTGACAGCTGAGTTGACAGACTCAGGGTATGGGCCAAGGTTTAGACACTGTATCAGTTAGCTCTTGTGTGTAACAAAACACCCCAAAATTTAGTTGCTTAAAACAATGTTCATTCGTTATTTCTTATGAAGCTCTCTGGTTGCCTAGGCATTTCTGAGGCTCTTGGCCAGGCTGACATGGTGTGGGCTGAATTCATCCATATATCTTCAGTCAGTTGGTGGTGAACTGGAGATGGGCTGGTTTAGCCAGGCTTCAATTGGAGTCATAATCTTCTTTATGTCTCTAATATCTCTTTATGTACCATGCTGGCTTGCTGGAAGGGAAGTTTCCCATGTTCTCACGGGACAACAAAGCAGAAACAATTACCAGTGAATTGTCCGCCGCTTACGGAGACTTGTGAAGGTTTCGTGGTCATCGCATTCCTTCCTGTCCTAGCGGCCAAAGCAAGTCACCCAAGGTCAAGGGGCATGAGAGATGGTGTTGCCCACAATGACAGGAGAAAAAATGTGAGAGCTATAATTCACAGGAAGAAAACCCCCAATGGTGGTAGTTTGAATGTATGCCCCCATAGACTCAGGTGTTTTGTAACTTGGATCTTCAGATACTTGGTTGGAGGAGGTGTCACTGGGGGAGATCTTGTAGTCACTGGGGGAGGATCTGAATTCCAGCCCAAA
The DNA here is from genome assembly GCA_004024765.1 of Zapus hudsonius. Lineage (NCBI taxonomy): Eukaryota > Metazoa > Chordata > Mammalia > Rodentia > Dipodidae > Zapus > Zapus hudsonius. The sequence goes on from PVHP010012698.1 coordinate 40,673, forward strand.
GGAGTAAGAGAGCAGTGTGAGCTCTGGGGTCCTGCTTGATTCTTTTTGACGTTGCTGGCTGGTGCTGGTGTTTTGCTTGCTACAGTTTTTCTCTGCTTGGATATATGGAAACAGCGTCTTCTTCCACTGATGGAACTTCTCCTTGGATCTGTAAGCCAAAATAAATCCCTTCATCCTATAAACTGTGTCTGGTTTGGATGCTCATCCCAGCAATATGAAATTGTCTACAAAACCAACTTAACCCACTTCAAACTTGAGAGCTGCATACCATGAGCTTGGAACTCAAGGAAGTAAGAGCTCAGGGTGCTACTTCCCTGGTCTCTGTTTTGGGCGTTTACTTCTTGGGAGGACCTGGATAGATATCCTTCTTGGTGGTGGTGGTGGTGTGGGGGGGGGGGATATGTGGTAGTTTGAATAATGTCCCTCAATAGATTCAAAAGTTTATTATAATTGTAAATTGTCTCCAGCCAGTTCTGGCTGGAGGAGGTGAGTCACCTTGGCCAGATCCTAGGGTTCAGCCCTAAGGTGTTTCTGGGGTGGGTCTGGAATTCTAGCTTTACATATGCAAAAAGCAGTCTGAGCTCAAGCCTGGAGTTCCTCTTGTTTTGCTAGTTTGGAATTTTCTTACTTGAGGTGCTGGTGGTAGGCTTCTGTCTCTGTCTCTGCTTGGATCTGCGAAAGGGTACCAGCCTTTTTTCCTTAACTTCCCCTGGGTCTGTTACTTCAATAAATTCTTTCCTCCCCAAAATTGTGCCTGGTTTGGAGATTCATCCCAGGGACATGTGGCTGACTATGACAGGGAATTAATATCTCCATCTCCCAGCCACATGGAGATTAAGGAAGGCTGAGAAAGGCTCTCTCAAGTCACCTAGCCTCTCTTCCAGTGAAGTCTTCCTTAATTTCTACCTTCATTCAAATCAGATGGTTTCTTCCTCTTGGGGCTGTGTAGGATAGGTGGGCACATATCTTTTCTAATCTCAGATGTCCACACCTCACCAAACAAGGAAGAGCTACTAGCTTCAGGGAGCACCTCTCATCTGTATCAAATACCTCCTCTCCTTTCTGTGCTAGACTGCAGCTGTGAGCCAAAGTCCACCCTGCTCCTGCCAGATAGAAGCACTTTTTAGTGGACTGTTAGGCTCCATTGCTCTGCCATCATGTGAAGACAACATCCAGTCCCTCCTGCCCTGTGTGGTCCCAGCATCATGTTCGAAGCAGGAAGCTCCCACAAGACAGTGAATCTGCTAATCCTTACTGTTTACAAGCCAGCAGTCTAGGGAATTTTGCCATGTAGGTAGGATGGACAGGTAGATGTCCTGATGGTAGATGGACATCACTTGTTGCGGTCAGCTTTCTTAGTTGCTGCACAGAAAGAACCCAAACAAAAGCGGCTTGTGGAGGAATGGGTTTATTTGGCTTACGGACTCAAGGGGAGACTCCATCCTGGCAGGGAAAACGATGGCATGAGCAGAGGGCTGGACATCATCTCTGCCACAGCACTGCAAACAGCAGCAGGAAGGTGTGCCAAACACTGGCAAGGGGAAGCTGGTTTATAACCCCATAAGCCTGCCCCCAACAACACAGCTTCATCGAGGTTGTAAAACCCAAACTGCCATCAGCTGAGGATCGATCTATCAGAACACATTCAATTGTTTGTGGGGGACACCTGTATCAAACCATGACAGTCCGCCCCTGGCCCCCACAAACTAATAATCATTCAAGATATAAACACAATATGTTCAGCTCAAC
>PVHP010012699.1:0-42320 GCA_004024765.1 Zapus hudsonius
TATCTTCAGCAAAATATTTTAGGGATATTACCTATTTTTATACATATCTCTTCTTCTAGACAATTGCATTTCACACATTATTAGATTTTTGGAATCTGCTACTATAGTGATGGTATGTTATGTCATTCTCTCCTACTAATCTGATAGAATTTCACTTATTTAGAGAAATTAGTGCTTGGACTGGGAGTACATATAACCAAGGATTTCAGCTGCCAAGGGTGCATTCTATGTCTGCTTCATAAACACATTTTTTTAAGATTTAATTAATGTTGCATATAGTAACTTTGTCTGTACAAAGATTGAGGAAAAAGATTTTCCCATTTTCTAACACATATCAGTTAAAACAAAATGCTTTGCTAATTTGGGCCTTTTACAAGTTAGCCTTTATAAAAAAAATACGTAGTGTTTGCATCTTTAAGCTGTATTCTAACAAACAGCATCCTGTGTCAATAACTCCTGTCTCTCTCTCTGACACCTCCTAAGAGCCGACCGCCATTCTCAGAAACAAATTTCTGATACTGGCATTCCTGAGAGGTATCAGGACATTTGCCAGTATTTTTTTTATTGCATAACACAAAATAAAGGAAACCCTGAATTTTATGGCATTGTGATTTTAAAAAGTATATGCTTATGCAATTTGATTGATGTGGCTTTTAATACAAATCACCTCAACACTACAGTCGGTCTCCCCTTCAGAGCTAGTTGTCACCATATATAGAGAGATGTCTCCATTGCATGTGCTGCTAAAATAAAGACTTGTTCCCACTAATCAACACTGCATGAAAATATTACTGTGGACTCACACTGAAATTAGGAACACAGTGTGCCCAGAGTTTTGCTATTTGGGATCAGATATACAAACCTAAATTCCTATAGATTTTAATGACCTGGAAGTATTTGCTACCTTGAATCCTGAGAGTGGGCATTCTCTTATTTTCATATGTGTATTCATTCGTACCTATGTCTATTGAATGCAATATATTTCTTTCCATTCTGGAATTTTAACTGCATTATGATTTTATTGAGGCACAATTCAGCTAAGGTGTACATTAACTAATTTCCACCATAGCCCGTGAGGTTTAATTAATCCTTTTAAGTTCTCTAAATATGTGACAAGAAAACATTTATTAATATACAAAGTACTTGTAATTGTGATCTCTTTTACAATTTCAGCTCTCCTGTGCAGAAGCTAACACCTAGTACCTCGGCTAAGTCCTTGCCTGGTCCCTCTTTCCTGAGATCAAGTCTCTCTTAACCCCATGGCAAGAGGGTCAGGGTATAAACCAGAGTCTGGGCTGAGGTTTGGCTACTCTCATAAATTACAAAGAAATCTGTTCAGGTGACCACCTCCTTCACAGTGAATAGGGGGTAGTTGACAGTGAATGTGAATGGAAGAAGCCAGAAGCTTCTCGCTCCCCATTCTGATATTAGAAAATGTCTGCCCAATGCAGAGAGTTTCCTCACAGCAGAGGTGCATGGGGAAAGAGCCATGCTGCTGAGGTCACTTATGTTTATTTTGTATAGTAACTTAATGCAAATTATAATATATTTAATCAATATACACTTGATAAAGAATGTGTTTTGTAATCATAAAGCTGAAAAAAAAAACTCCCAGGAATCATCCAATCTTTTTCTTGCATTTTGTAAAGCTTCATCTGAGTAACTATTCTAGCACATGGTTATTCTCTGTGTACTTAAGTAAATCTATAAGAAATATGTATATTATAACCATCATTGGAAGTTCACCATTAGTCAATAATTCACGATAGGGCTCAAGTGCATATATACTCTCAATTTATCTAAAGAACCATAAATTCTGTATTAGTTTATATTGTTTTACATAGAGAAGTAGCCATTTACACTGTTGCAAATCTCACAATGAAGAACATTCCAGAAATGTATTATATAATAACAGTATTTAAACTAAATTTTTCTAGCACTATAATCTAAATATATATTTTAAGATAGTCTGAGGAGACAGTTTAATCTATTATCATTTTCCCAGTCTACTCCAATTGACAACTACAGTGACACTGTTACTATATATGTTTGCAAGGTTCTTATGAAATTCTTTTTCATTCTGGCTGTGCTCACAAAATCTGTGGAGAGGCATTACATTTTTAATTGCATTTAGAATCTGTGAAGAGGAATTACATTTTTTTTGTCTTTCACAATGCAGCCCACATATCCTACGTTAGTAACTATGACTGTAACAATGAGGTAGTATTTGGATTTTATTTAACTATTACCTGTATTTATTCTCATTTACTTACAACTCTTAAGAACAGCATATAACAGGTAAATAAGAATTTAAAGGATGTCCTCTTGGAAACTAAGTGATCTTAAGTTGGTCTAATGTGTTCAACCCACTCTAAATGAAACAACTTAAAATATAACTTGGCACTTCAGACCCCCTGTTGAATGGTTTTTACCCATCTAATTCAAAGAAGGCTTGTTATAACTAGCTAGCAGTATCATTCTTTCCAAATGATTCTCCAATTTTGATGGGAGAACACCACCATCTGCAAATAAAATAATAATCTAACCAAACAGAATCCCCAAATATGTACTCAGATCTTACTTCATAGAATCTGTTTTGTGGACATTAATAAATAGGTAACCATGGCCATCATAAAAGAATAATATGCTTTTGAAACACATTTGAGTTTCTTAGCTATGCTATGCAACAAAGGCTACCTGTGACTCAATGGTCTAAAATGTGCCCTCTGTTCATCTCTTCTCTTATACTTTAGACAATTTGGGGTTTTCTATTCTAGTCTGATTATGTATGGCATCCAGGGAGCTGCGGCATGGACCATGAGATAGCCCTGAGACCGAAGTCTAGAGAATGGGATGTGGACTCAGCACTTCAGGTGTTCCTCTCATTGTCTGACACTTTATTCTGTGACCACAGTGGCAGGATACAGTGTTCTGATGGGAAAGAGGAAAAGTTTCGGACAATTCAGGGAAAGCAAAGAAAACTGGAAAATAGCAACTTAACAAAATCCCATGCACAAGTGTATGGCTTTAAAATTTGCAAACTTTCCCAAAGAACTCCAGCAATAAGTCAAATGTAAATCTATAGAAATAAAAGCGTAAAGCCACAATGCATTTTCAAAGCTACCAACCTCTGTGTTCTGCCCTGAGTGAAGTACTATGACTGAAACTGTGAAATAGTAAGAGGGACCTCAACACTGTGGCCATCATTATATGTGATTGTTGAAAGCTCCGTGGGTTTTTGATAAGCTAAAGCATGTTTTGTAGATGGTTTGGGCACTTGGCTAACTAAAGTAGGTTTTCTGGTGAGTTTGGGTTTTTGAGCAGTTAAGGCAGATGTTCTGAATGGTTAGGACTAGAAGGTGTTAAAGCAGATGTTGTAGAAAGTCAGCCTAGACATGAGTCTCTGTCTTGTCATGTTCTTTGAGCAAGGCTCTGCTTATCTTTAACCCTCGTTTCCCCTACGATGCCACTAGGAACTAACTTACCCCTTGAAGCCCAACCCTTATCAAACACTATTCTCTCTTCACTTCTTCACCAGACACATCCTCAAAAGAGTTGCTTGTGCCTGGTCTAAGTTGAAGAACCCACATATCACGGGCCTTACATAACAATGACTAACCTTGTAGGTGTGCTCAAGTGTTGCTTATGTTTGTGCTTTCTCATGCTCTGTGTAATTTACACTCTGACTCCATGCACCTCATGTGACTTCTCTGAATTCCCCTGCGGAATTAATCATACATGACAATGATTATGCTTTGGGTGACACCAAATGCCATTCTGCCATGAAAACCTAGAAACTGATGTCCACAAAACAATCTCTTTTCATAGCTTATTTATTTCTTTTATTAATGTATAGATCTACAACTCCAAAAGTTATGCTATTTTAAAGGCTTATGCAAAGACTTATATAATAGATGGCCCAAAAAAAACCTTATGCAAAGGAGAATGGATTATAAAACTGTAATATATTCCAGTCTGAATAATGTTGTTATGGGCAAATATGATGAGAAGATACTAAGTCACAACCAACTGATTTAACCTACACATAAGTTTTTTCAACATGATGAAACAAGCTTTACTGTTACATAGTAAAAAGGACCTAGTGAAAGACTCAGTTTCAGCATCCACATGGTGGTGAATGAAAACAGATAATGATATTATATCCAGATTACCTTAATGTTGTCAGAATATATAGAGATAGTGTGCAAAATTCCTTCCTCACACTTGATTCAAACAATTGAAACTTAAGTTTTATGTTCCTGCTACCTTTCTGGTTTCTTTAATAATTCATCCTTTCCTTTTATTAAAAATGAAATCATTGTTGTAGTTATAGCATGGGAAAAATCACTATTCTCATCCTGGGAAAATAGTTTTGTAAAGCAATGAATGTTCATAACTTGTGTGTGAACATGTGTTTATTAGATATAGTCTATGTGACTAAAGGAATGACATCTTAAAGAGAAATTGGGCATGTGGAGAACTAATGTTGGTCTTTATTTTACTATTTTGTGAACAGATCATGTAAGAGCTTTAGTCAAGCACCTCATTGTTATTCCATTCTTTAACAGAAATGGTTCAGCTCTATGATTCAGTTGACCTGCTTGGAAGTGTGTGTCTGGATCCATAAGAACTGCCTAGGCAGTTGTAGGAATGTAGAGTTCTGAGATTTTTCCTTCAGGGACTGAACTCAGTAGGTCTTAGGAATCTGCATTAAAAAATAACTCTAGATCACATGGACATCAGTTGGATGTGGGAATCATTGAAGCATATAAAGAATCCTAGTTACTAGACGTCAATACAAGTTGACTGAAATAGCAATATATTATTTCATTTGTAGTTATTTTGGAAATTTTAATCACTTTAGGCTTCAAGCCATGGTTTCTTTTATAAATTGAAATTTTAACTTTGGTTTCTAATTTACAGTCTGCTTTTTAAGCATGTGTCTTTAAAGTAATTAGAGATAGACATCAACAATGATAAGCATGAGGGATGAATATTGCTCACTATAGGGCTATTAGGCATACTAGCTATTTTCTGAGTTACTGCAGGAGCTGTGCAGTACATTACATTAGCTGATTCTCACCACCAAGGTATATGCTATGAACTTGAGGCCACAGAAGGAAGTGTTGAAATGACAGCCTTCTGAAAGCTTTGATCTTCATGTTATTGAAAGACACCAACTTAATATGCAGTCTCACTGTGTACTTTTCACATTGGATGGTACACTCATATAAGTGACTTCTTAGCAATACTTTATACAAACCTTTCAAGCAATAATTCAAGCCATGGTGATGATGCCATATATAACTTGCACTTTTGTGCACTTCATTGAACCTTTGGAGAAATAGAGACATGTTTTATATAAGCAATAACATAGATGGAATGGACTTTTTAAAGGTATTCACTATTTTATAGCAAAATGAGCAGCAAATGATAAAAAATATTTGAGCAAATGGCATGCTCAGGAGACTCTTGTCCATTTGCAGTCATGCAAGTAATACGCTTCGAGCAGACTGGCATAGAATTTAAAAATATCTATCCTAATGTGATTTCTATTTCCCTCAAGGAAATTCATGTTTGTGATGTTGCCCCAAATTTCTATCTCTGTGGTGTATATCAGTAAGAAACAAGTTAAGGATGACTGAGTTGGGATGGAACATGGGCTGGAAGTGCTGACTGAGAAAGAGAGAGAGGTTTGCAAGAAGATTAGTAGATCTTGGGACAAATTAATTCAGTGCTGGTTTGTAAGGTCTTAAAAGACTGAAGATAAAAAGAGATGTGTGACTGTTCCCAGGGACAGTTACCAAATGTTTAGTAACTGCAATAGCATTTTGACTTTAGAACATAATTGGCTGCAAGTTATCAATGGTATAATTATCAAATTCAAAAAAATTCTGGTAATACTGAAGAGACACTGAATCTTTAAAATTAAAAACTGAACAATTCATATATTAGGTTTCTCAAACTATGATTTTAAACAATAAGTCAATTAATTGTTACACTTTCTTGCACATCATTGACTGATGTGTTAGAATTTCAGCTAATGGCAATTGACCAATTTATCTTTTAAGATAAAAACTCTAAACCTCAAGTTATTGATCATATGAGCATGAATTCTAAGCATCTAAGTACATGCTGCTCCTATTAGTGCCTCTCTTCTAATCATAGATCTGAACATAGTTGTGATGCTGACTTTGTTTGCTTATATTACCTTTTGTTTTCATCAGCCATAGAAAACTTTACCATCCTCCTGTCACCACTTGGAAAACGTATCACAATCAGACAGGATTATTTATTCATTGTCTTATCTTTATCTTTTCTTACTATTGGATGCTAAAATCCCTAATGTATCCATTCATTTCAGTGTTTATAAACAATGAAAGTATTAATTTATGTCTATTACACTGATTTTATCATCCTCAGTTAAATAAGCTAGTTTCCAAGAAGATCATTTTTAATTTTTATAGAAAAGCACTGTTATTTATTATTGGATAGGAGGAGAGGTAGGGAGACAGACACTGAAAGAGAGAGAGAGAGAGAGAGAGAGAGAGAGAGAGCTTGCTTTTGATTTTTTTTCTTTTTTTTTTCTTTGTCTCTTTGTTTCTTCCTTTTTCTTTTCTTTTTTTTTTTTTGTAAATAAATCATTCATAGCCAGTCTTCCTCTCTGGCCTTTTCACTATTTGGAGATAAATAAGTGATTCTTATAAGCATGTTTTGCTGTGGTTTATAAAATTTTATTAAGTCAAAATAGGAGAGAAGCAATAATTGTAATAGAGAAGGGAATGTGCAAAAGTTCTTTTTCCCATCCCCTCCCTTTCTTACAACAGTTCCTTGCATCTTACTGCCTGGAAATTATCAAATGTATGATAAGGGGACTGATGGACAGAGTACATTGAGAGGGGATTCTAGAAAAGATTAAGAAAAGAGATTTCATTCTTTTTTTCTTCCAAAAGGTATAGAAACTTAAAGGAGAAGCAGTTTCACCATAGACACCTCTGATAATAACAAAAGCCAAATAATCTATTTCATTAATCTGTGCTCTTCTTTTAAAAAGAAAAAGAGAAAAAAAAGAAAAGAAAAAAGAACATCCCAAATCCCCCACGAGCCATGTTAAGGCATCTGAGGAGAAAGAGCCAGCATTACGGCAGCTGCAGTTCTCCATGAGAAGCTCGCCGTGCTATAAATAACCACTCTGAAGGTGGCAGATAGAACAAGTCTTGGTTACAATGATGGAGGTAAATGAAAGTGTCAGAACATCTGGACTCAAGGAACAAAGAAGGCCAAATACCAGCTCTGCCATATGTCACCAAAAAAGCCTGCTAAATTTAGCACAAAAGACTATTTGGTGTGCATGTGATATTAAAACAAAACATTTTTCCTTTCTATAAGTGCTTGGCTGAGCTGACATCCAATGATTATTTTGTATTGTGCATTATTTTTTTCCTGATGTTACAGATATCACATCCTTTCTTTTTTGGAACTTTAATCACAAAGTCAAGAAAATATGTTCTGCCTACAGCCTGCACGGTCATTTTGGAGGCTATATCTTATTCCATATTCTTACTCAGACTCTTCTCAAATTAAGCTTTGTCTGCTAACAAGGCAAAGAAAATGGCTAGCTCTATCCAGCAGCACCCTCTTCTGCAATGCTCCGAGGGAGCTGGAACCGTGAGGAACCTCACAGCACTTGATGGGGTTCTGTGAGAGAGAACGATGCAGTCTCTGCCTTTTAATATTAAAAGTAGTTAGAGAATCACTCTTTAACAGCCAGAGGTCTTTTTATTTGTAATTAACCCATTAAATAAAGCATAATTTATTTACAAACAGATTTTAAGATGAGTAAACAATCTCTCATCCAAATTTTTACCCAGAATTATCAGTTACTGAAACAATTCAAGATAGAGATTTGTCAAGATAGTGCTTTGTCAATTTCCTTCTATTCAAATTTCAACCTTAGATTTTAAAAACATTTCATAAATGTATCAACTTCTTCAGCAATGAGAAAGAAAATTAATTATATGGCTGGGTTTCCTCAGGTTTTAAGTGATAACGCCTAATTGTGAAATCTATTGCAATGAATTTTTGCCTCTATGTTTTCCACTTGTTACAAAAAGAGATGAAGAAAATGAATCAGTCAAACCTAAAACTTTTAGTATTGAACCACCTTCCTCAAATTTGGCAACACTGTTGGGCTTAAAAATATTAAACCTTTTTAAAGATTTATATTTATTTTAAAGATTAATGTTAACAGTCTAATACTAGTATAGATGAGCTGATTCACAGTAAGCTATAGCTAAATACTTCTCAGAATAAAATCAAATAAAAGTAAATGTCAACTGTGTTCAGATCATTTGACTAACAAGTATACATGTTTCCACATCAGTTCTGACCGAGAAGAATCCATATATTTCTACACACAAAGAAGCTCTGAATTCTTACTGCAATTCTACTTTGACTGCTTTCCAGGAAGCCTTCTGATGTGTTCAGTATCACTACCTATAAAGCTAACAGAAGTATCTTTATTGTGACACTAGATCACTACATTTGGATATAACTAATCCCTTAAAAGTTCCTCTCCTTTTATTCTGAGCATTTTAAGTTAAAAGATCTAATAAGTGAAGCAAAATATTGAAGTAGCCAACTGCTTTATTGAAAACATGAAAGTTTTTCTCAGAAATTTGTTTGTATAAATGACTACATTGAAACCAAAGTTTAACATTGGGTTATACTAAATGCACAGATAAATATCATTTGTACTCTTTGAGTAGAAAGTATTGCCAGAAAGAATTATCTCTGATAGTTGGTCTAACTCCAAAGAAGGTCTAGATAAACTATTGTACTATATCCTTAGCTAAAGTAGTAAGGGAAATTTTAGAAAAAAAATATTAATTTTTACTCTTGTATAATGATAATTGTTAGTAGATAGCCAAAATTATTAGTCCTTTCTTTTTAACTTCTTTCCAGAATGTCCCCAGTCATGTAAAATCCATCTCTTTCATTTATTATGTAACTCAGTGACCTGGAATAATGGTATCTCATTGATCTTTAAAACATTTTTTATTCTATCCAAAAAAAATTAATATCTTTATCATGAATAAGTATATTCATTGTATGAGCAAATCTTGTGACTGTGTCCCCATTTCCCTCCTCTCTGTCTCCTACTCACTGGGGTACTTCCTCTGTTTGCAAACTGGGTCTGTCCATAGTTTAGGGGGTTATGAACTGCACCTGAGGTAGCCAGGTTTTCTTTCTCTTTTTTCCCCCCTTAGTGTAGTGAAAGAATTGCTTCTACCAAAATTCTATTTTGGTTTTCTATTTTATAAACATATATGAAGTATTTAGTGTGATTCAGCCAGAGGACACTAGAGAGAGAGAAGTACCAGTAGGGAAGATAAAAAGAGAAGAGGATATCTCTGCTTACATTAAAATTATAGCTGCCTCTACCTAGGATGATGCTGAAAATACTGGTGAAGATAATTCATTATAGTCTGTTTTCAACCATAGTAGTCATGTTCAACAAACTATGGTGACATTATAGTAAGATTCAGCAAGTCAAGAGTTTGGTAAAACAGACAAAAGATTAACAAACATACTAATCAAAATAAATGTTTAAAAGTACTAAAAGAACTTCTCACGTTATATATGTCCACCTGAACAGAATTTTTGTACTATGTCTCAATATTTGCTTCATGATCTTATAACTCATGCATATAGCCTCTATGCTAATGAGAAAGTAGGTAGGATTCCAAATATTAACAGTGGCTGTAACTTGGATGTGCATGGAGCTTCCACGTGTGTATCAAGGCCACATGAGACTTGCAGCAAAAGTAAAATGACTGGGTCATATATGTAAATGTGGTGTGCTGTAAGCTGATTAGGCTTTTGGAATTGATAACACCCTCAGTGCCTCTTTACTTCATTCTCCCCTTCCTTTTTACCTCCCTCCCTTACTACCTGCCTGTCATTCTCCTTCCTTTCTCCATTTCTTCCTAGCTTTTATATGGTAACTTTTTGGGCTGAGGACTTCTATGTTCCATTTTCACATGATTGAACTCTTTGTGAACTTGTGAGATAAAGAGAAGGTGAGTACATAGCAGAGATCATCTGGGGATAGAAGTGAACTTGGAGAACTTGACAGCCAGAGGATTTGAGGGTTAAGAGAAAGCTCGGTCTATTCAAACATATTGTGTTCTTCATCAGAGTTAAACATTTTCTTACCAAGTATTGGGGTCATGCTGTTTGGACAATCTCCTAACTTTAGTCCCTACAAATATCTTCATGTAGAAAAATCTCTTATTTTCAAGTAAGTCAGCTTTTCAGTTTTTTTTTTAATTTAACTTGGAAAACACACTGCTAAAGATTGAAATAGAAAAGAGCTTTGTTATTTATAAAATCGCTTTTCTGAAAACTTCTTTCAGTATGATGGATATATCCAGTGCAATTTGACTTTATTTGCTTTTTAAATATAATGGTTGTGAAGTCTTACTTCCTGGATACCACTGTGGAAGTTAGATTAGTTTGAAATAGGGCTCTTGGATGTTAGTGGAGGATCTGAAAACATTTGCTATGAAGTTTATAAGGCTATTCTATGGAAAAATCGACATATGGTGTAATATATACCTTAGCTCTAAGCATTTGAGGTTTTAGCTATTAAACATAGTTTTTAGCCAAGATTTTGATTTACTCACTAGAATTAGTAAATTACCAAGGAATTATGAAGAAAAGATAGCATGGATCATTTTACACTTCATCAAGAGATTATTTGTAAATTGCTATTAAAAGCCTTTTACTTTTCAGGGAAATTTAAGTAATTTCTAGCATAATATTTGATTTACAAGGGAAAATAAATATCTTATTAAGAGAACAATGAGGAATGCAGAAGAGAAATTTTAGGCAATATCCCTCAATATTTGTTCAAGTCTTTAAAAAACTTTAATTCCACTAAAATGGAAAATGTTATTCTCTTTACATTTTATGTTAATACATTAATGTTATATTCAAATCACTGGACAAATGTCCTCCTGCTGGTGTAAGTTTGTTTGTATTCCTTAATAACCTATCATATAAGAATATCATTAATTTTCCTCTTTGAAAAATTATGTGTTGATAGGTCAATATCCCATGTGGTGTTTGTTTTTCTGGTGCTGGGAATGGAACCCAGGGCCTTGTGTACCCTCTAAAGTTTTCCGCTACAGACCTGAAGTCCCAGCCGCAACCTTTTAAATAGGATTCATGTTTTTATTTAGACTTCTTTGTTATGTACATCAGGATTTTAAGCTTATACCACATAGAAAAGAAATGATATAAAACCTTGTAAATTTCAAAAGGAAAGAGTTGTCATTAGTTTTTATTTATTCTAGTCCCCATCTTGAATCTTACAAAAAAAATAGCAGGCAGTTACCACAGAAAATGAAATCTATGAAGATACCTATAGTTTCTTTCTTGTGATTTTCCTCATTAAGAAAGTGTTTGTCTCTCTATATTATTGTCAATCTTCATATTATTCAGAAAATTCATATTCAGAATATGAACAAATTAGACTCTCAATATCTTTATGTTTTTATTTCATTAGGAAACTATTTTAAAATGATTGTAAAGTAGGAGAAATATAGAGGAGAGAGACGGGAAGAATTGAGATCAAACTTGAATAGCTGTGATCCCAAGTCCCATTTCCATACTTGGTTGCTGCCTCCTTTCACAGTGGGTTATGACTGCTGGGAAAGTCACAAAAGATTCAAAAGCAAATGGGCCCATGGAAAAAAATAATTTATGATTTTTTGGAAGAAACTTTTTTTAATCTGGAAAAATAAATCCTCCTCAGAGTTTTGTCTTAGACAAAGACTAAAGATTTATTAATCATTGCTCACAACTACATTATAACTTTCTTGGTCAAGTGACCAACTGTTTCATTTTGCATTTAAAATCAACCAACTAAGTGCATTCCAGATATCATTCATATCATTCTTCATTCAAAATCAACCTGCCTACATTAAAACTATTTAACTGTGAGTTGCCATTCATAAAGCCAATATTTATTTTCCAGACAATACTTACATCAAACTTACCCTCCTCCTCAGTCAGTGCATAAAATAGATAGCCATGCACTTCCTCCAAACATTGGGGCCCTATCTAATGATAAGTAGGTTTCCCATACTAATTCTGATGAAAATATGTAGTTAAAATACTAGGCTTCCATTAGCTTCCTTTGCATGGCATAGTTATTACTTAATCAGATACCTGAGATACTTCAACATTTTGGTTGATTTATTTGCTATAATTACATGGTTCAAAATTTTTGGCTTGGCTTGCTGTAAATAATATTGTACATCTGCTATTTTAATATAATATCAGATTATACTTTGTGAATCATTTCTTATAAAAATCAAGTTATCACAAACTGAAATTATAATGTCATCAAATAATTACAGGTAAATATACTAATATATAGGTAGGGCATGGTTAAATTACATATATTTTGAAATGTCAAGCTATTTCTTAATTGTTTTTTAATGAATGCATCTCTTAAATCTGCACCATTAATTTTAAAAGGGTTCATTTGGTGTTTCATATTTATTTTATTTTTTTTATTTGGTAGTGTAGGTTTACAAAAAAATTTCTCATTCAAATGATAAAACTTGCCACATTTCACAAAAATTGTAAGAATAGTATATGTAAAAGTACATAAGTACTTAATAAAATTTTAAACATCCACTGTATCTCCTTTGCTCCTCGTGTAGCAGAACTCTTTACTCACTTGCTTATTCTGTTTGTGGATATTCTAAAGTATGCACAATGTATATAGCATGTGTCATGATCCAATAGTCATTGTATTTACAGACTACAGAACAAGGTGAATTTGTATATGAAAAAATGAATGATGGACACCTGAGATTCTTCTCAAAGTGGAAAAAGACTGTTGTGTGTTATAGTTACATAATTCATTACAAAACTGTCTGTTGACATCATGCATTTATTTACCTTAAATGTTCAAACTGTCACTTATAAAATATTTAAATCAATAAATTATACCCAAAAATGACTTCATAAATTATTTTAACATGTTTTATCTCCATACTGTGAAAAATGAGAACTTGAGACTATGAAGCAGTAACAGATGAAAACCTTGGAGAGCGTATCACTGGAGAATGGGATGTTTACAGTGCATTATTTATGTGGTAGAAGATCATGATGCTGAAGAATATTAGGCATGGCTAATCTTGAATATTAATTTTTTTCAGTGCTGTGTGTATGATGTAGTGTGAGTATGGTGTGGTGAGTGAGTGAGTGTGTGTGTGTGTGTGTGTGTGTGTGTGTGTGTGTGTGTGTGTGTGTGTGATACAGTCCCTGCGCACACCTGTGTAGAGACCAGAGGAGAATCTTGGGAGTCTTACTCTTTTACCCTTCTGCTTTATTTCTGTGAAACAGAGATTCTCATTGAACCTGAATCTGCTGGGTATTTTTCAGTTAGATTGACTGACCAGAGATCCCCAGTACATCTCTTGCCCAGATTTTTCCATGGGTTCTGGATTGAACTCAGGCCATAATGCTTGTATGAGAAGTGTTCTTCTCCTCTGAGCCATCTGCACAGCCCCTAATTTTGAATGACTTTTACAGCATGAATTTATTCCTCAATTCTTTTACAAAAGCAAATAGATCAAGTGACAATTATAGCCTTAAGTATTCTGTTTATAGCACAGAAAAATAATCCACCTATCTTTGACCAAAGTTGCTTTCTAGAAAAGATAAACAGAAAGTATACCATAATACTGCCAGTTAAACACCAGCTAAATGTCCAGACACGACCTCGTAAGATTAGAATCACATTCCTACCAGGAGAATATTTTACTTTAATAATCATGTATTCCAGTAATGGGTGTATATAATAATTTTATATACTAGTATATAAACTTTATATACTAGTATGTATATAACAAATCTCTATTCCAACAATGGGTATATAATATTCCTGTCTTCCAGCAGTATGTGTATATAATAATCCAACATTCTAGTGGTGGTTGTACATAAAATCAAGTCACCTGTGCTATTTTCCTGGTGCTTGTCATAGTTTTTATCCCATTACAGTATGACAGACTTAAAAAGTTAGAAAATGGGTTTGTTTGGGCCCTTGATTCTGGAGGTCCCAGGTTACTGGGCCACCTCCAGAGATGGCCTTTTCACTGATTGAATTTCTAGAGATTGTAGGCATCACAGAGGGTGAAAGTGTTCAATCATGGAAGCTCTACACTGATGACTGTCTAATGCTGATCCTAGTCACCACCAGAAGGCCCCACCTCTAAACCTGCTGGGCAGGTCAACTCCTAAAGTCTCCACAATTTTTCTTTCAACTGGGTCATAATATCAAAGGAACCAACCAACAATGACACAGAACAGTCAGATTGCAAAAGAGCATTGGGCATAACAGAAACAGATTGAACCAGATTTAACACATACAGGGAAAATATCAAACTCTAACCCCAAGTCTGAACCAGTGACTGGTTTCTTATACTTCTGATTCTACCCTTCCTGCTCTGTCAGTCCCAGAAAACTTCATCCGGTGCTGACAGCTCTCCCTGACACCTGTCCCATAGTCCTTGCATTTCATTGGGTCTCCACTGCAACCCACTGTTCATCCTCATGGCTCCATCAGGTTTCTAAACAGGTCTTCCCACAGGCCTGCTTTACAATGCTGATGGCCATTTTCAAGAAAACAAAACTATGTTGCACATCCAATGACCCACTTTCCTGCGTTTGTTATCCTCCATAGAACAAAATTGGCTACCAATTTGTTAATCCAAGATAGAGTGGAATAAAGCCAACTTTGAAGAGTAGGAAAACTCCAAAATTTAGGGAACTTACTTCAAAAGAGTCCATATTCTTCCTGCTGTCCCAATGCAGATCACCTAGCCCAATCTCAGTGGTTGTAATCTCTCAAACAATTGCAGCTTAATGGGCAGCAGTTGGGCCCAAAAGATGTGTTTATTTTTTTTCCTTTCTGTGCCATTTCCATCTGCTCACCCCAGTCCATTTTTAGATAAAGCAACCTGGCACAAGTTCTCAGGATGCAGGCAGGCAGAGAACAGCAATCCTCTCACACACAATCCCAACAAAGTTCTTTCTCACCCTCTTAAACCAAACTTCACAGACCATAGTCCTGCATTCAAGTCTTTCCAACTCTGACCAGAATGGTCCATCAACCTCTACTCAAAGCCCTGTGAGGCTCCCTTAGGCCAAGGTTTCAAATCCTTCCTCATTCCTCCTACAAATCACTTCTAAAAAACCCAACCTTTGCTGCAACAAAGAACCCAATCAAAAATTGCTGGTGGGAGGAATGGGTTTATTTTGGCTTAAAGAACTGAGGGGAGACTTCATGATGGCAGGAAAAATAATGACATGAGCCGAGGGGGGGACATCACCTCCTGGCCAACATCAGGTGGACAACAGCAGCAGGAGAGTGTGCCAAACACTGGCAAGGGAAACTGGCTATAACCCCCCTAAACCAACCCCCCAGCAACACAGCTCCAGCAAGATTCCAGTAGCCAAACTGCCATCAGCTGGAGATGAAGTATTCAGGACACATTCATTTGTGGGGGACACCTGGATCAAACCATCACAGAAGGTAAGACAGCAAGAGTGTGGGATAGCTAGTCACATTGTGTTCAGTCAGGAAACAAAGAGAGATGGATGCTCACTCTCCACTTAATATTCAGCTGATGTCTTCAGCCCATGGAATATTTCTACCC
Organism: Zapus hudsonius; assembly: GCA_004024765.1. Lineage (NCBI taxonomy): Eukaryota > Metazoa > Chordata > Mammalia > Rodentia > Dipodidae > Zapus > Zapus hudsonius. The sequence continues at coordinate 15,741 of PVHP010012699.1, forward strand.
ACATTCAGGGTGGCTCTTTCCTCTTCAGTTAAATGCCTTCACAGACACACCATTATTTCCAGGGTGACTCTTAATCTCATCGAGTTGGCAATCAGGATTAGCCATCACACTACAGAAATGTTTTTCTGTAAATTTAATATTGAATCCTATGTAAGGTGCTATTTTTTTGAGGTAAGAGAATTTAACCACAGAACTCATAAATTGTGACTGGATTACTAATAGCCTTTGTTGCTTTGGCACTATTACCAAGTAGGCAAAGTCATTAGCTACTTAAGATCTGGTCCATTTTCTTAAATTTTGAACTTGGGGCTGGAGATATAGTTCAGTGGTTAAAGTTACTTGCTTGCAAAGCTGATGGCCCAGGTTCAATTTCCTTCCAAGTTCTCACTTAAAGCAGGTGTCACAAAATGTCACATTAAGTTTTGGAGTTTGTTCTGTCATGCCTCTTTCTTTCTTTCTTTCTTTCTTTCTTTCTTTCTTTCTTTCTTTCTTTCTTTCTTTCTTTCTTTCTTTCTTTCTTTCTTTCTTTCTTTCTTCTGTTCTTCCTTGCTTGCTTGCTTGCTTTTTTCTTTCTTTCCTCTTTCTTCTATCTATCATCTATCTCTCTCCACCCTTCTCTCCTCTCTTTCTCCTTCCTTCCTTCTTCCTCCCCTTCTCTCTTCTTCCTCCTTCTTTTCCTACTCCTTCACCTCCTTCTCCTGTTCTTCCTCCTATTCTTCTCCCTCCTCCTTCTTCCTTTCTCTTTCCCTCCCTCTTTCTACTCACAATTAAATAACTTTTTAAAGTGTGAACTTTCAGGGATCTAAGTAAAAAAGAAGACTGAACATTGCACCCAGGAAGTACTGGCAATGCTTTTGGTGGAGATGGACAGTTGTTTAGAGCACAGTTCCTTTTCTGGCTGACTGCCAGTGGCTGGATGTTTATTTGCACACTGTTCACCACAAGTGGAATCCATTCCCATCCTATGCCAGGGAGATGCACACAGCATCTTGCAGTTACAAAAGCCAGCTCAGGGTCAGATAATCAGAGTTTAATGCAGGTATCTCCAACACTGTTGGACACTTACTAGGTCCCTCTGTAGCACATTCCCCAGTGTTTATATTTTCATAGAGAGAGATAAATGATACAACAGGATAATTACACAATTTTAATTAAAATTGTCATTCCAGAAATGTAAAAACGCATTAGAACTTCCCAGCTCATACATAATATGCTAGAAAGTTACCATGAAGCTTCTACATTTGGTAAAACTTTTTTGTTGTTGTTTTCATTTAATTGCCCCATCTCCATCGTTAGCATCTGTTCATTATATTCAAAAACCACCTTTCCAGTGAATACTGGGGAAAGTGCCCTTTGAGAAGGCTGACATCATTCATTACCCATTCTCTGCGGGTGTTTGTAGGATGAACATGGACTTTGACCTTCCAAGAAAAGGTTCATAGTTATTTTTGTTGCCAGTAAGATCCACATTCGACCTTCACCAGATGAAAGTTTTCTTCTAAAATTCTCATCCTTGTTCTATTTTCTTACTTGTGTGTGAATATATATGTGCAGATACAGGTGCGCATATGGGGACCAGAGAACAGTCTCTGGTGTTATTCCTCAGGCACCACCCATTTTTTGAGATAAAGCCTCTCATTGGTGTAGAGCTAACCAAGCAGACTATACTGGTTGGCCAGCAAGGACCAGCAACCCACCTGTTGCATGTGGCCTCCCCAGCACTGGGATTATAAACTGATCCTTATCACCTGGCTTTTTTCACGTGGTTTCTGAGGATCAGACTCAGGACCTCACACTTCCATGGCAAGCACTGTGCTGAGATGTATTCCTGGTCCCTTGTTTTGTTTCTTTGTCGCTATGATTGTCCCTTAATTTAAGGGCTGCTTTCCTCATGCCACAGAGAATTGAAGGAAAGGTTTACAAGGAAGGAAGCACTCTTAGTCTGGCACTTGTCTCTTTGGTAAAATAAGAATCAATGATTTCGATCACTGAGACTTTTTTTTTTCTTTTTGGTCTTGTCTTCTTTTTCTAGAGCACAGAAATCATTGGCATTTTCCAAATTCTGCCTGAGAACTACAAAGGTGTTCTCTTCTACCCCTTATTCTTGAAATATCTTCTCAACATAGCAAGAAAATATCTATAAACACTAAATTTCTGGCTCTCTTCACACAGTTCCCCTGGAACTGAAGATCCTGAGAACACTTGCCTGCTTTCAAAATTATCCACTGTCTACAGATGTTCCAGATGCTTCGTGACCTTGCCCTGCTCACGGATCTCAGCATCCTTTGTTTTGCTGCTAAGGTAGTGTCCACAGTTAAGGTTTGGTTACAGTAGCTCCTGCCTTCTCACTTTGTTTGTTGTATAATGGTGAGGATAGGTTTTTACAACAGACAACCAGGAAATGACCTCAGTGAAATTTACACGGTTTTCCCACAAAACTCACAGGCCATGACAGGAAGGTTCCGGTCTGGAAGAAAGCTGCTTCATGCTCCTAAATAGGAGTTCTGCATAGCAGGACTCATAGGATAAGCCTAGTACCAGCTCAGTCATATGTGTGCTGAATAGGAGGTACTGAGCAGGTATTCATCTTGGATGGGTTGTTCGAGTCTCCATAAGAAGAGTAACTTGCTCCTAGTCTCTATCATATTCTCTAAGCTGACAGAGCAAGACTCATGTTAAAAGTGTACTATGCAGGCCAAGGACACTGCCTAATAGTTTGATTCCACAGTACCCACATAAAGCCAGATGCACAAAGTGGCATAGACACCTGCAGTTTGTTTAAAGTGGCATACAGTAGCAGAAGGCCCTGATATGCACGTTCTCTCTCTCTCATAAATAAATAAATTAATTAATTAATTAAATAGATAGAGCCTTTGTCATCAGAAAAAGAAGTAAGGATTTTGATAGCTAATCATGTCTGCTATAATTGTATTTGAAAAATATTTTATTTACTTATTTATTTATTTGCAAGATGAGAGACAGACAGGTTGTGGCAGGACCTCCAGCTATTGCAAACAAACTCCAGATGGTAGGGAGTTACTAGGAATTGAACCCAGGTGGTTAAGCTTTGTAGGCAAGTGCCTTAACATCTGAGCCATATCTCCAGAGCCATAATTTTATTTTATGTCAATATCGTTGTTTTCTTTTTATCCACAAGAAAACAAAGTGATTTCAAGCTTATATCTCTGGATCCCTAGGTAAAAGCAGTGCTGGAATCATTCATTCAAAAAGTGTGATTTTAAGACTAGCTAACAGTTGACTTAGTTCTCTAATTATTGTGGACTGAGGTATTTGGCAAACAAATGGACCGTAGAGTGCCACAAGTTTCCCTGATTCTAGTTGCTTATTCTACTAACCAGGAAGCAACTTCCCATCGTTGCAAATATGTCTCCCTCAGCAGATCTATTAAGAAGGTGCAAGGTGACATAAATTTCTTAGGAGACTTTTCTCCCTATCACTACTCATTCACTTAGACATGGAAAGCATTAAGTTTAAAGGGGTGAATTATCTAGGTCAACAGAAGTGCTGTATTGGCCAAATTCTGATAAAGAGCTCCCTACATTGGAATTAGAAAGAGAACAGAATTAAGAAGCCCTCATTGCCCAGGTACTAGACACATTACATACCATTTTAGGTTTGCAGCTTTGGCCTTCAAGCTTCTGACATTATAATAAGACCATGCATGCAAGATTTCAATTTTCAAAAAAAACACAGGTTATATAGAAGAATGTTACCAAATTTTGATAGAAAATTGTGCCTTTTAGTTGCAAGTTATGATCACCAGAGTAATGTGCAAAGTATAAGTATGTGATTTTGGGAATTATTAATATCTACCTAGGATCATTCTCTTATTCAATTTACTAACAGATAATCTAAATATATATGTTTATAAACATACACACATATATATATATACATAATTTTGACCATTTGCCAATTGTACTTCTATCACATAAGATTTCCATGAAAAGAAAACTTTCTCTATCTTTCTTTCTTTAAATACCAAAATGAAGTGACTATTAAAAATCTCTGTTCTAGGGCTGGAGAGATGATTCAGCAGTTAAGGCACTTGCCTGCAAAGCCTAATGACCCAGGTTCAATTCCCCAGCACCCATGCAAAGCCAGATATATAGGGTGGCTCATGTGTGAGTTCATTTGCAGTGTCTGGAGGCCCTGGTGCACCCATTCTCTCTCTCTCTCTTTCTCTCTCTCTCTTTCTCCCCCTCTTTCTCCTTGCAAATAAATAAAAAAAAACTTTAAAAAAATTAAAAAGTCTCTGTTCTAAGACATGATGGAGCTCTTGTAGTAGTTATTACTTTCCTTATTTTAGCATGTAATTTATTTGATATTCTTACTGCAAAGAAGGCAATGACTTACACTTAAAATATTCTTTGATGCTAGATCTATCATTAATAAAGTTTTGTCTCCCAATGCAGAGTGCTTGAGGGGGCCAACCTAAAGTCACATGTTCTGGTTTTCAGTTACAAACAAATCGAAGGGAATCTGCCAATTATGTGAATACTGTGTGCAAACCTCAATTGCAGGGATCCTCATTACATTTGTAACAAAAGGCTGTCTATCCAAGATAAGACCAGTGACATCTCCATCCAAAGACCAAGTTTACAATATTGTCCTTTTTTAAAGTATAATCTCATGATTTTATTTATGTGCAACCCTTAATAAAATTAAATACGTGGCAGTTAGAAAGAAGTTGCTGAGAGCTCATTCCTCTGAGCTCAATGTTCAACTTCAACTTGCAGATATCTGAATCTAACTTAAGTCAAATATATAGCAGATTTAATTTTTTTTTGTTTTATTCTATACATCATCTTACTATTTTCTTGTCTCTAGTATGTGAATGAATTTCTGTGGAATAAATATTAAATATCTAGGTCCTCCACTATGTTAAATGTACAACAGAGTGTCTCAGTTAAGCTTACCAAGAAACTGGAGTTTGGGAGAAAGCTCAATCTAAAGGACTTGCCCCCACAAAGACCAGAGTTCAAGCCCCAGATCCCATGGGAGAATGTCTGTTGAGGTGTTGAATGCCTAAAATCTCAGTACTGGAGAGGCAGAGACAAGCAGTTCACTGGGACTCACTGTGATAGTTTGAAATGGCATATGTAACAGGGTTGATAGAGTCCCCATGTAGACAGGCTCAGTAAAGCCATTGCAACGAAGTTACAGAAGGCTGCTGCTGAGATGTGGAATGGGAAACAGTGTTGAAATAAAGCCTGTATTGGAGGGTAATTAAGGTCATCCTGTAGAGCAATGAAGACAGATCATGGTTTGCAGTAGAGACCCAAAGATGTTATAGATGTGCCACGACTGTACACTGGCTATACCATGGAGCACTGTTGGCTCTGGATGAAAGTTTTCCATGTGCTACTCAGCCCAGCTGGAGGGGCAGAATAGAAAACCAAAGACTGTCATCACTGGTTATGGATGGCAGACTTGAAGTATAGATGTTTGATATTTAAGTGATAGCTATTGATTTTGATTGGCTTTGTTTCTACTTGTTATGCCTTATTGCAATGGAAATGTTTACTATGTGTCCTTATGTGTAGAAAGTATGTAACTTGTTTTGCTTTTACAGGACTCACAGTTAAGAGACACTTTTAAATCTCAGTTGAGACTTTGGACTTATGAACAATGTTAAAGTTAGTAAAGACTATGGAAACCTTCAAAGTTGGAATGAATGCACTTCACATTGTGAGATATTCATGAGTCTATGGGGGCCAGGGACAGAATGTGGTAGTATATATCAGTGTATGGTCCCAAAGACTCAGGCTTGAATATTGAGTCTCCAGTGGGTGGAGCCCTGCTAGGGAAGAGGTATGTAACTTGGGGCAGATCTTGGAGGCTAGACCTAAAGTGTGTTTGGCATGAATCTTGAGTCCAGCCCTAAGGTGTGTGGAGAGCAGTTGGAGCTCTGGGGGCTTTGTGATGCTGGGTGTTGATGGTATCTATCTGCTTGGTTCTATAGCAATGAGACATTTTCTTCCACCATTGTTTGTGTTTTCAGGAATTTGTAAGCCTCAAATAAATCCCCTTCCTCCCATAAATTTTGTCAGGTTGGATGTCTGTGTCAGCAATGAGGAGCTGACTACAACACTCACTGTTGAGCTAGTGGAGCCTACTTTGCACAAACAATGAGAGGCCCTGTCTCATAGGAGGTGGATGGCATTCTGGAGGATGGCACTCCAGATTAAGCTCTGACTTACACAGACATGCATGAATGCACACACACACACACACACACACACACACACACACACACACACCACACACAGAAAGAAATTGGATTAACAAATCCATTGTCTATTTGCATATAATTCACATGGATTATTTATTCACATGTTAAAAAAGAAGGAGTGATACTTAAACTTTGTTGTCAACTTGCCCATTTTAGTAATCTTGGATAGGTCTCTGATGTTGGTCCCAGGAAGGAAGTCCTCTCAGTAGGGGGCAGGATGTAAGGAAGCTCAAGGAAGGGAGAGGTGTACAGAAAGGAAATTCCAGAGACTCAGGAGCCAATGAGTCTGGGATAAGTTTTCAAAGGCTATATAAAGGGGGAGAAAATGTCTCCTTCCCCCTGCCTGTTTGCTGTTCTTGTGTGGTGTTGATGATTTGACTTAGATAACATCTTTCTTACCTTCACCCAAATCATCTTACTTCTCACCCTCTTGGATGTTATAGATAGCATTATTTCTTACCTAGACAATTACTAAGCCAGCACTTATGTGTAGAAACTTTATTCACACAAAGAATAAAAAGAGACTGGAGAGATGGCTCAGTGCTTAAAGGTACTTGCTTGCAAAGTCTAATGACCCCATTTCAATTCCCTGGTACTTATGTAAAACAAAATTCACAAAAGAAAAAAAAATCATGAAGCTAAATCAACTTAATTTTATTTAGACAAAACATGTTTTAATTAATAAAATCAGGAACAAAAAATGAGTTTTAGCTATACTAAGGGATAATTGTTTGTGTTTCAACATGTCAACTTATGCTGCTATATTCCACCCCCCTCCATCCTGATCCACCCATAAAATCACTATTCTTTAGAGAAATCCCTCTTAATTTTTTAATGAAAATTTTCTTATAAATTCTCCAACAACCTTTAATGACATTGTGAGGTATTATTGATTTTCATTTTTATTTTACTTTAGTTTTGGATATGTTTTGGAAGGAGTTATGGCTGATGGTGGCCTTGCCTTAGCCTCCTAAGTCCTGGAATTACAGATGTGCATTACCATGCCCATTGTTGGGAATGGTATTAAAATGAGTTGATCCAAATCTCAGGAACCTAAAACCTAACATGACCATTATGCATTCGTAGCCATTGATGAGAAGCAAGTTGTTTCTGAAGATAGGTGTACTGGCAAGTTATAGAAAACTCAACTCAAAATGTTTGTCTCATTTAACCTATACTGGTCTCATCACTTCCTTGGAGATTCTGTTAGCATTTTTAGAAGGCAGTGACAACTGTGGACATCTTAGTTCCACCAACAGGACCTGAGATGATGGTTGACACCCAGGAAGGAGATGAACCACCCCTAACTCATCATCTAGGGCCCAAACAAAACCAAAGAAGCAGTGGGGAGATGAGCAAGAGTGCTGCTTCCACAGCAAGTCAGGCAACGTGTGCAAGAGTAATGGAGACAGACATAGAGGATACTTAAAATAGTCCAGAGCAGAAACCCAGAGACTCTTAAGAGCTCAACAGTAAAGCAGACTTAAAAGTCACGCACCTTGGCTCAGGAAATTTTGTGGAAGAGGGGGCAGAAAGATTATAAAAGCCATAGTGAGGGGAAAATCCAGAGGCATTGCCCCCCCCAAAAAAATATGCCTGTGATAAACAGCCACATGGTAAGATAGAGGCTGTTCTCCCCATGAGGGGTCAAACACTTACCAGTCATGGATTGTTCATTATGATATGACAAGTGAATTAATAAGACCTGTGTGTCAATCCCCATGGCTCACTCCTTCCCTGAGGTCATGCAGGCCTCTGCAGTATAGATTCTTCCCAGAAGCAAAGAGAGAAAAGTCTCACTTTTAAATTGTTCTGGTAGCTGCTGCCCTGTCTTAAAATTACAAAGTGATACACAACTAGCCCTCCATCCCATGGAGCATTCCAGGAATCCCATTGAAGAGAGTCCTCAGCGGAATCCTATTGAAGAGAGTCCTCAGCAGGGAGGAGGGAAATGGGGGTACCAACACAAGACTTGTACAGAGTTCCTACTTATTTAAAAATATATAACTTAGTGATATAAACAATATAATCAGGATATCAGTTTGATTTTAAAACGGACAAATGATGACTAATTTAAAAACTACAGAATCCATTTGGTCTTTGTGGCAAAGGGTTATATTTATTGTATATATAGCTAATATGGTAACAGCTTATAAGTGAGTACTAATATAGATTTAAAAAATACCAAATTAGCTCAAATCCTCCTCAATTTGAAGATGAAAATTTTAAAGAAAAGAAATCTCTCTCCCTTTAATAGTATTACATATGTTACATGTCTTTATCATGTATCCAAGGCTGGCCAGTTGCTTTCCATGTGCTCATGTTCCATATAGATTGTCTTTATGTGTAACTAAATCTATATCCATTAAGTGCTCTGATGTACATGGATGCCTTTTAAGATAATGCTAAATTGCTAGAAATAGGCTTACAATATATTCAAAATAATTCATCTTTGAGCTTTGGCTTTATGCTTATTCATGCTTACTGAAACAATAGACATGTTTGTGTGTCGAATTTTAATTCTGCTTTTAAAATTGCCTTCTAAATGACAAAAAAGGCAAATAAATCTAGTCTCATAAAAATATCTCAGATATGTTATATACACATCAACTCTGTTTCCCTGTGATTCTACCCTCCTTTGTGTGTACTTGGACTAGATTGACTTTGATGGGGAGACAAGGGGCTTTGGTAGTGCTTCCATTTAATACCTGATAGAAAATAAGACCCTTTCCCTTCTGCATTACATTCTGTGCATGTGAAACCGAAACAAACCTAAGATAATTGCTTTCACCTGAGAAATTCTGTTTAATACTAGAGCCTCTATTATAGCCTCACTGAGTTTGAAAAGGCTCAAAGAGCGAACAGATTACAAATAAATATCCATGAAGCTTTTCATTGACTTTTCCAATGAAAAAGGAGTAGAGTAAATCAGGAAGAGGTAGCTATATTGATGTTGAATATTGCAGATTTATTTTTTCTATTAGTTCCTATAATATGCAACATGTTTTAGGGAAATATAATATTTCAATGTAACCAATTCTGTATATTGAGATATTTGCATTTTCAAAGTAAGAATTGGCAGAATAGTGAAATAACGCATAGAATGTAACATTTCAGAATTTGAATCATATCAGCAAAGGATCCTTCTGTTCTGTGCATGAAGACAGCTTGTTGACTAGGCAACATGCAATGTGTGCTTTAACATCATTGTTAAATCAACCTTCTTATTTAATCTTATTAACTGCGTTGAGGAAAAATACTTCGGGATAAACCCATTATATGAATTGTTACTATATTTTTTTCTTTGCTTTCTTTTGTCAAGGCAGGGTCTCACTCTAGCCCAGGCTGAGCTGGAAATCACTATGTAGGCTGAGTGGCCTCAAACTCACAGCTTTCCTCCTGCCTCTCCTACCTCTGCCTCTGGAGTGCTGGGATTAAGGAAGGTGCCACCACTCCCAGCTTGTTACTACATTTTTCACTTCGAATTTTTAGAGATCCTGACTCTCCCTCTGCTCCTCATGATTCACCTGGGTTTCTGCAAGCTCTCTGGAAGTAGGTTTATGATCACTGACATCCTGAACTTGTGGGGACAGCTGTCCTTATAAGGCCCAAGGACTGATTTTTCTTCTTGGGGATCACAGGTGGGAACCTTCATTATTAAGATGCCTCATTAGGTTTATGGAACTCTACACTTATTGACACTAACCTGAGAGCATGAGAAGTAATTTCAGTACCTGATAAAAATTAGCATGTGTAAATGTAGAGTAAGATTTTTAACTAGTTAGGAGGTAAAAAAAAAAATCTTAGAATGATGTTTGCTGCTTATGTACAATTAACCAAGACGCACTAAGGTGAAATATACCTGCCACCTCAAAACGGATAATTGAAACCCACTACATATGGCCATAGAGGCCCTACATATCTCCAACTACAAAAAAAATCCCAAGCTCAACATCCAATTCTTAATTCCTACATATCACTATATTTAAGAGAGGTTTCCTAACTCTAAGTCTAATTTTTTCCATCTAAATAAATTCTGTTTTGAGCTTTTCCAGATGAAGATTATAATTATCAGTGAATTAGTTCCCATTTTGTATTTTTTTTATTTTCAAGTATTCTTTTCTGTCTGGCCTGGTCTCTTTTGGTCTCAGGATTTAGAAGCTGCCATGGCCCAAGCTAGCAAAAACTTGGATTGTCTGTCCAGATAGACTCTCAACCAAGGGGAATATTTGGGGACAATGACATGTCAGAAATCAATGTAAAAGAATTGTGTGTGGTCCCTATGATAGATTTATCTAGCAAGAACACTGATATTATATTATGGAAAAATATTACATATATTTGTTATGAAGTTTTAAAATATTCTACATTGTGAAAACAAACAAGATTTTGCTGTATTTTGGGGTGTATGGAATATTTAAAAAGCATGTGAACAAAATATGAGGGAGCTATGGGACACCCTTAAGAGACCAAACCTTCAGATCATGGGGATACCAGAGGGGGAAGAAATCTAGGCCAAAGGCATATAGAATATATTCAACACAATTAGTGAGGAAAATTTCCCCATTTTAGCAAAAGAGAATCCCATCCTGATACAGGAAGTACACAGAATACCAAATAGGCAGGACCAAAAAAGAAACTCCCCAAGACACATTATTGTAAACTCTAAACACTGAAAGCAAGGAGAGGGTTCTAAAAGCAACAAGAACAAAACAACGAATTACATATAAAGGCATACACATCAGAGTTGTACCAGACTTCTCCATGGAAACCATGAAAGCAAGGAAGGCTTGGAATGGCATTATTCAAAGCCAAAAATCACTTTGGCTTTCAACCCAAACTATTTTACACTGTGAAAGTATCCTTCATACTAGATGGAGAGAGGAAAATATTTCTTTTTTTTTCTTAATATTCTATCCATTCATTTTCAAGCAGAGGCAGAGAGAGAGAGAGAGAGACAGAGAGACAGAGAGACAGAGAGACAGAGAGGAAAATATTTCAAGACAAAAACCAGCTCTACAATTATATGGACACTAAACCAAACCTACAGAGAATTCTCTATGAAATATTCCACACAGAAGAGCCAAGCAATGAACCCCAAGAACATTCCTGAAGTTGAACACAATAATCTAGCCTAGATGAGACAAAATAACAAGAGAGGCATCAAATCCCATAAACCCTACACCATGTCAGGGATTGAATCAAGCCTCACAGTTATAACTTTAAATATTAATGGTCTTAACTCTCCTATGAAATGACACAGGCTTGCAGGATGGATAAAAAAATGGATCCTTCTTCTATGAAGCTTGCATCACTCTAACTCAAAACTGGAAATAGATAAATCCAGGATGGAAAACTATAGACCTATATCCCTAATAAACTTAGATGCAAAAATTCTAAATAAAATTCTTGCAAACCAAATCCATCAACATATTAAAACTATTATCCCTCTGGAACAGGCAAGCTTCATCCCAGGGATGCAGGGTTGATTCAACATACGGAACTCAATCAACATAATCCACCACTTTAATAAATTTGTCCACAAAAAAATACATGGTCATCTCAATACATGCCAAGAAAGCCTTTGACAAAATCTAACACCATTTCATGATCAAAACACTTTAAAGACTTGGAATAAAGGGGCTATACCTCAACATAATTAAGGCCATATACAAAACTCCGAAAGCCCAAAAATAATAATGGGAAATGACTCAAGGAGTTTTGTCCACTAAATTTGGGGACAAGATGGGGTGCCAACTCTCACCACTGGCCAACTCTCACCACTGCCTTCAACATAGTCCTTGAAGTTCTAGCCAGTGCAATAAGACAGGAGAAAGACATATAAAGGAAACAAATTGGAAAGGAAGAAGTGAAACTATCCCTTTTCATAGATGACATGATCCTATACATATCAGACCCAAAGATCAGCACCATCAAACTACTGAAGGTGATTAGTATCTTCAGTAAAGTGTCAGGATACAAAATTAACACAAAATCAGTAGTCTTCTTTTATGCAAATGACATGCAAAAAGAAAATGCATTCAGCAAAACAGTCCTGTTTTCAATAGCCACAAATAAAATCAAGTACCTTGGAATAACCAAGGAGGTGAAAGACTTGTATAATGAAAATCCCCAGAGCTTCTTTCTTCAGGAGAGACAATTTCAATTCTGAAAAAGCTGTGACATAAATTGAAGTATAGTGAAAACCCTATCAACTGAATATGTGCAAAACTGTATTTTTGGATTCTCTTGTCCTTTGCATTTTTCATGTCTGTTTTTCATGTCAGTTTTTTTTTACTGTTTTTGATCACTGTAGATTTATAGTAAATTTTACAATTCTGGAACATGCCAGTAATCCCAGCACTAGGTAGAGATAGGCAATATAATCATGTCCAGGGGTACTTAACAAGATCTTATCTCAAAACTAAATCAAAATAAAAAGCAAATAAAATTAGCAAAGTGACTCTCAACCTTACCCTATCCAAGACTTTTCTGATCTTTCAGCTACTTGGAGTCTCTGGGAATTCCATATGAATTTCAGGATGAGTTATTATTTCTGTGGTGGGGAAGGTTACTGGGATGTCAATAGATAAATATTTGGTTGAATTGTACTTGATTTTGAATAAATGTAACATTTTAACATCACAGTTTCTCATCTAGTAACAGAGAATGTATCTATTTATTTATGCCCTATTTAATTTATTTCATAAAGTTTTCTAGTTTTCAGGGCACAAGTCTAGCTTCCTTGATAAAATTTATTCTAATCACATTTTTTTCTCTTTTTGAGGCTATTATAGTTAAAATGACTTTTTAGGGTTCAAATTGTCTCTACACTAGGGACAGTAAATAAGAGCTGTAGCTGGGACACCAATGCTGATCATATAACAGAAGAGAGGACCGGAGAAACAAGCAGGAGCAGAGCAACTCACACAGAGTGCCTCCTTGAGGAATATCCACAAGACACCTTTGTCCTTTTACCTAGTAAACTTCTCAGCTTTATGGGCAGATGCCTATATTTTCCACCCAAAACATCCTTGCTATGACTTTGAATGGATTCATCTATTAGATCCACTTAAAAATAAAAATATTTTATTTTGCTCAAATTTATTAATTTTCAAATGTTCTTTTCTTTATGTTGATTTATATATCTGGTCTATGCACTATACAATTTTAACAATCCTTATACTGTCTTACAAAATTCAACCACATATTCAATTTCAGACAACTGTATTTTTATTTGGGTAAGAAAGTTGCTATATCTCTTTCACTTTTGAAGGATAATTTCACTAGCTATACAATTTAAGCAGATATTTTCTAATAACAATTTAAGTATTACAATTATTTTTCTTATGTATGTATTAAATAATACTCTTAGTCCTGCTTTAAAGATGTACTAACTGCCTTATAAGGCTTTTGATGTTTTTTTTTCCTTTCTCCTTGATTTTCAGAGGTTTCAATATGGATATGCCTAGGTATCAATTTTTGGTATTAATTCTGCTTGGTCTTAAATTTCTTAGATTTATGTTTTGGTTTCTGTTCTTCATTCTGGAAAAAAACGTTCACCATTATTTCTTAATTTTTTTGTCCTATCCTCTGCTTCTTATTCTGGTATTCTAAATATGTTTGTGCTACATGCTTGACATTGTCCTAGAATTATTAAATAATCTACTGTGTTTATTTTCATTTTTCTCTTTGAGTGTAGATAATATTCTGTTGACTTATCTTCAAGCTCACCTGCTAAGCTGTTCCTTAATATGTCAAATTTGCTGATCTACTTGTAAAAGGCACTTTTTCTTCAGTTAAATTATTTTTGATTTCTAAGCTTTTTAAGTGAGTGTTTCTTAGAATTTCCATCAGTCTACTTACACCACTAATTACTCTTGCCTGTGATCTATACTTTTCATTAAGTCTCTTAACATTGTATTAGTTTACTCATTGTTGTGACCAAATACCTAACAAGAAGCAGCTTTAGAGAAGGATGCATTATTTATTAATTTATTTTTTGGTTTAAGGTTTTAGGAACATTCAGTCTATTGTGGCAGAAAAGGCATGGCAGCTGGGTATGAAGCAGCTTGTCACATTGTCTCCATAGGATTATAAAAACCTCAAGGCCTGTTCCCAGTGACCCACTTCCTCCAACAATGATCCACAGCCTTCCCAAACAATACCACCAGCTGGAGACATTGATTCTATGATGGATAGTTTACATCCAAACCACAACACTTATGAACTATAAGTATTTTTTACTTGCATTTTTACAAATAATTCCCAAACCAGCCCTGGTTCTAACACTTGCTTTGTCAATGTTACATTGTGCCTTTTCTTGACCTTCGGGATGCTGTATTAGTTTCTCATGGCTGTCATAAAATTGCAACAAATTTGGTGCCCTCAGAAATATATATGTATTGTCACACAGTTCTAGAGGCCGGGAGATTTTTATGTTCATGCTAATCCACACTTGGCTTCTAAAACCTTACCAGTATATTTCATTTAATTATAATAGTTTAGGACTCTGGAAACTTCTATTCCAGGTCAGCTGATCTTGGCTTTGATGTCTTACATTCAGTTGTTTCTTTTGATTTCAGGGTTAGCTTGCTCTAATAACTCAGATGTCTTCTATGTTCAAGAAAATTGGTTGGTTTCTCATTGTTTTTGGCCTTTTCAGATATTCATTATAGTCATGTAAAGCGGACTGACACTGCTTTGTGGATAATTCTAAAAATGTTTCTTTTCCAGATCACTAGCTCTGTACTACAACTTGTGTACTTTAAAATAATATACATACTTTAAGTATCATATTAATATGTTACTGACATAGAGTGGATCATCTGAACCACAAAACACATGCAAGTGTGGAAGTTCAGACATTCACTTACCAGCTTTTATCACTTCCAATTTCATTACACATGGACTCTATCCCTTACAAATGTCCTTGACCCCTGAAGAAATATTTAGGATAACTTCATAACACTGAAATAATTTGTCCTATTTCATGAATCAATTGGATTCATATTCTTGATATCTATGTGAGCCTCATAGAATATATTTATTATGATGACTTGGGATATTGATGCAAACATTGTTTTTAGGAGAAAACAGTAGATATTTTTATTTGGCTGCAAATAAGATGAATCTTTTCTTTAAAAAATGAATCATTTTGGATGTAATAGGATATTACTTCACCAGTAGGAGTTGCAGTGAGCTTCTATTTCACTTTTATTTCAAATTTGTCTGCTCCCTAAGAGTGTCTTATCTACCCAGTGGTAGTAAGTGATTCGGTATCTGAACAGAGAATCATGTTTTCTTGATTTTTATAGAACGGCTCCTCATGTAGTGGTATTATATTCTTAGCAAATGCTTGTGTTCCTCTACACTTTCTAGACTTCACTATTATAATGTAACATTGCTGATTTCCTATATGATTAAAAAATGACCTTGGATTTCTATAGTTCTTTTTATTGTTAGCTCACAAAGAAATTCTTATCTAATATGATATTCTTTCTCATGTGCACTCTGAAAGATTCTAGTCTTTAGATTTGGCACAGAGTCTCAAGTAGACAATAAAATGTGGCACTCAAGATATTCAATCTAGCATATTAATCTGATATTCATCTGCTCCTATCATTGTTAAGACAGAGGGAGATACATAAACAAAGATCTAATGCACATCTGATCAGCAAGGAAGCTTCATAAGCAACAATGGTCCTGTCTCTAGTGTTCCATATTTCAAATTTATATTAGTGATTCCTTTATTCTCATCAAACAAGGATTTAGTCTAATCTTTGTAAATGAAAATATCTGAATGAAAAGAAATTTTACACATGTTTTGGTAGATTTAAAACTATTTTACAAAGTGTTTGTTATAAAGAGAATAATGTTATAAAGAGAATATTGTCCTACCTAACTCACTGTTGGTATGTTATACATTTGACATAATTCATTGATAATATGAGAATAATCTTAAATTTTGGGTAGGTACATATACACAAATAGTTATATTCTACTAAACTTCTATAGTTTTAATATCATTAATTTCCTATCATGAGTTTAGTTATAAACAAAACAGTAATTTTAACTGTCAATGTGATGGAGTCCCATGATCTCAGATTTATTTGAATGAGATTAATGTGTTTTGTGTTTTTATTTGTTGTTATTTTTGAGACAAGATGTCACTATACAGCTTAGAATGCCCTCAAACTCATGAACCTCCTCCCTCAGACTCAAGAACTGGGATAACAGGCACCATACCCAGCTGAAAACTGATATTTAAGTCAGTAGATTGAAGAGAGCAAGTTGTCTTCAAATAAATTACTTTTTAATTTCTGGAACAAAATATACAGACAGAAACAGCTTAAGGAAGGAAAGCATTTGTTTTCTGCTTACCACTTGGAGGGGAAATCCAACATAGCAGGGAAAGCATGGCAGTGGCAGGAAGCAAGCTTACACCATCACATCAGCAGGGAGGAAATAGAGTCATAAATGATGAATAGAATAAAAGAATATGCTCTTTGCTTTACAGTCTTGTGAAGAGATTGATTTTTGCCATCCAGAAAGGAATTTATACACCAGCCCATTTGGTTCTCAGGATTTCATAGTCTCAGACTTCAGTTTCCATAATCCTATGAGCCAGCTCTTTGTAATCTACTCTGTTTTATAACTTTATCTATATCATGTATATCTATCTATCTATCTATCTATCCATCTGTTGGTATCATGATATATCTGTGGACTTTCCTCACTAAAACTCTAGATCAGCTTTAGAATAATATATAACCCAAATTTGTTCCTCATGGTTTTCTGCTTGTGGATATGCAGAAACGGGGCATAAAGTTGACCAAGGACATTATTTTGAGGCCTTTAGAATCATATGTGATTGATAAGCAGGAAAGTAAAGAACAGAGTAGATTTGAATAACATATTATGTCATAACCATAGAACAGAAAGTCTGAAAACGAATCAAGTTTGAATTGAAGTGAAAATATCTAAGTATGGGCCTCATAAAACAGGACCTGGGGCCCACTGTGTGCCTGATGAATTCACAGTGGATCTTTGTTAGTTTGGTCTATGAATATAGACCATTTTAATGCCAAAATCATTGAGAAGGCACTATCTCCTGTGGGGAGAAAATGATATATAATAAATGTTCATTATGACTATTATGTTCTTGCAAAACCATTTTCAGGTGTCTGAGTATAATCTTGGGGAATAGATTCTGAAGCCAATTTCCACAGAGTGCTCAATTCTTCTTATTCTCTCTGCTGCCAGGTAAGCAGAAGAAACAAAAGATTTCAACTTATATTTAGACCCAACCTCTGAGGGTAGCATTAGGAAATGCTGGCTGATGCTGGCAGGAACACCTGTAGATTATTTGGACATTTATAACTAGGGGCTAATGACTGAGGTCTATGGTGCCTCTGGTTACATCAGGATCCAGAACTCTAATCAGGTGTCACACATCTGCATTCTTGGAAGACCGAGTGAGCACAGCAAAAACCTCTGCATCATGGTGAAGACAATCACAGGGCCTTTAGTCTTTTCATTTAGTTCTATGTAAGAAACAGACATGCTTTGGTGTATGATCTGAATTATCCTGGGGAGAGCCTCTAAGAGCATGTAGGAACATTTTAGAAATGACACTAAAGGCAATGGCAAAAGGAACTGCTGAATTCCAAATGTAGTTCGTTTTAGACCAGGTTCCTCCAGCTTGCCCTCTATGCTATGCTTACCTGAGGTTGACTAATTCCATGTTGCTATGGTGTGTGTGTGTGTGGGGGGGTCTATCCTATGCACTATATCATGTTTAGGAAAGACCCTGGCTTCTCCCCATCAGATGCCAGCAGTAATCTTATCCCTAGCTGTGATAAGAACCTGTCTGAAGATGATATTAACTATCTAGTCGGGATGAGATTTCCCCTAGCTTCAAACTACTGTTCTACAGAGAAAAGATTCTTCCTTTAGGTAAAAGCAAATTTTAGCTTTTCTTGAGTTAGTATTCTAGGGAGGAAATAAACCCTTTTTTTAAATGTCAATGGTTTAAGACTTCTGCACATTTTTGCCTAGAAACTTTTTTAAGAACAAAAATGCCTTTTGGAAGAAATTTTTCTTTCAAATGATTTTTTTAAGACGCACTTGCCAGTATACTAAAACAAGGCCAAGCACATTTTAGTTTTTATCTTTAAAGGGACAGAACTAAATATTTCAGGTTGTGAGTGTCATGTAGTGTCTGTTGCAGCTTCTCAGCTCTGCTATCATTGCACAAACACAGCCATAACACGGCAATGTACTAAAGAATGAGCAAAGATGTGTCTAAATAGCACTTGCAAGCATCCTTCCTCACTTCCATCCCCATGGTTATTTAAGAATTAAACTTGGAAGGCACATATGGTGATAGTCTATGCTACCACATTCAAGAGAGATAATAAAGAGACTCGAATTAGACATGGAGGAATATATCCTAATTGCAAACTATAATATATCCTTTTCTTCCGAAAAGGTCTATTCATTGAGTCATTACAGCATGACATGTACTATGTGGGTATCTTCACACAGATCTTCAACTGTGAAGGGAGTACTATTATTCTTAAATTACATGTAAAAATATTGCCTCAGAGAATTTAAGCTACTTGAATATTTAATAAATGACAGAGCCCTGATTCAAACAGAGGTGATCTGACCTAATTCTATGTTCATTTTTGCATGCTTTATTCTATTCTGGAAAAAAAATTACAGGAAAAGGGAAAAAATGAAATCATCTTATGAAAAAAATACAGTCTTCTCAGCTTGGATTGTTTTGATCTAGTCATGGTGCAATTAGAAGATAGCTTCATTTTAGACTTCAACAGTATGTATCATAAATTTTAGCTATTTTCTTAAAATTATGAGATTTTTTGTAGAAGAAGAGTTGAAATAGTGTGTGAGAGGATTAGCAGTACATGATGTCTGATCTGGTGCTTCCTGAACAAATGGTTGACTGAGCCTTTAATAATTGATTCTCTCAACAAATATTGCAAAGAACATGAACTTTGTAAAACCTTGATTTTGGGGAGTGAAAGGGAATATCAGTTTAAAGCAACAGATTGAGTGCTATATTCTTAAACAAGATGTCTGTCATGAAATAATCAATGAAGAAATTATTGCATGAGTGTGCATGCCAAGCATTCACTGAGGCCTTCAAATGAATGGCTATGAGATTGCTCTACAGTTCCCAGTAGGTCATCTAATTCCTACACATCACATACAGCCACACTGCCCCACGTCCAGAATTTCATTATAGACTTGGAAGGCATGTTTCCTAGGGATTTCTCTTCTCAATGAAAACCCGAGGTGTTCAAGGGTCTTTAGATATGACTCTTTATAACTTGAAGATATCTCAAGTGTACTGATATCCCTCATTTTTTCTATCCAACACACAGTGTGACTCAGGGACAAGAGAAGCCTTATTCACAGAGAGAAAGGAACATCAAGAGATACACATTGGTGACAAGTTTATATCAAATATCAACTTCAACCAAGCACCTGTTGTCAGCTCCAGGTGAATTCCACTCCTGTTCCCTAGAGATGGTTCCATAGAATTCTTGCTTATATTGTCAGAGCTTTCACATCCTGCCCTTTATATAAAAATGATCCATAGTTGTAGCTTATAAAATCTTTTTTCCCTCCAATATTTTGAAACTAGATTTTTAATCCTTTTAAATGATATTTCTCATTTCAATCCAAGATCTCCTACATTCTTTTAAAACTCTGGGTTTTCTTATGATTCAAATTATAATTTGCACCATCAGATATAAGCCATAGCCACTAGCTGTTCAAGACAGGTTCTCTTGTACATTAGGCCTACTAATGGTTAAATCAGCATGCTGAGAAAGAACACTTTTAATGGTTTATAACCCCACAACTGTCTGAGAGTCTACAAGGCTTTATGTTAAGTTTTTCTGAAACCTCCACAAAAGCCGCTGAGATATATATATATATATATATATATATATGATGTCTCATGTAGCCCAGGCTGCCCTCAAACTCACTAGTAAATGAAGATGATGTGGAACTGTGTCCAACTCCCTGTGATCACCTGTAATTGTCACTGATTCGGCACCCATCTTTGACACTGGGTTTATTGATACTGGCCTCCTTGGTTGACAGACTTTCATCTTAGGACCTGTGCATAGTCTCTGTCTTCTCCTGAAATATTATTCTACCAGGTAGCTACATGTTGAATCCTATACCTCTTTCAAGCTTTTGTCAAATGTAATTTTCTCAAAGAGACTTAAACTTGATACTTAAAATTATAACATTCCCTTCCCCCATGTTTTTATTTTATGCTCTCTAACTCTAACACATGAAACTTGTTTTATTTTTTCTTATTTCTATAGAACTTCTCCTCTTAGGAAATAGGACTCACCTATTTTATCTTTCTTCTCCTGAAAGAAGCCAGACCTCATGATGACAGCAAATTTTTCCACTTTCTTCATATCCTGATTTCTTGCAACAGTGTCTGGTATGTGCAATTTTCAGAACTGTTGAGTTTTTAAGCAAAGAAAGCAAACATTCCCAAGTCTGTAGCTCTTTGGTTCTTGGAGGCTGGCTGGTGGGAGAGAGAAGGAAGGGAAATAGCCTTAGGGGAAGTATCAAATCAAGAAATTTTACATTAAAATGAGATCTCAAGATCTGTTTTCAAGGTGGGTGGGGTGATGCACACATGTATCTTAAGCAACTGCAAAGATACAGCTGTCCACTAAAATGGAGATAATGATAAGAAGAACATTTTTAGAGTTTGGATAAAAAGCTCAGGACCAACCTAAATGCCCATCGCTAGAAGAATGGATTTCAAAAAATATGGTGCATATACACCATGGAATTCTACTTAGCAACTAGGAAAAATAATATAACGAAATTTAAAGAAAAATGGATGGGCTTGGAACAGATCATATTCAGCGAACTCACACAAGAACAGAGAGACAAGCGCCACATATTCTCCCTTTTCTGTTGCCCCTAATCAGGTTAATACAAACTGTAAGTAAACATGACTAGTGAGTCAGGTGAAAGGCAAAGGGGACAGAAGATAATGGGACAGGTGTGGAAGCAATAGAGGGGGGAGATGTACACATACCTAAACTAACAATAATCTGACTCCATAGAATCCTATCTTCTGTACAACAAGTTCCAGAAGCAGATAGGACCCCAAAGGGGGAAAGGGTGGAAACCTACCTATCGTACAAAGGACACTGACCTCTGGCTTCCCAACCCAATAAGTAGTTACCTCCCCCAATGAGCTGTTGATCAGAGTGACCCACAGGGTCCCTAAAATAAGACAAACTTTTGTCACAGCTCTTGAATACACACCTCAGGTAAAAGATAAGACCCTATTGCTGAAGATTCCACAGACTGATATCACACAACACTGAGAGACCCTGCTGAATCCAGAAATGCAATAAGCTCCCAGGTGGGCAGCCTGAGTAATGCCAGAAGGTGTTGCACGAGCTGCCAGGGAAACCAGACCAACGACACCGACTGATAGCCTGAGAGTGCAGAACACACTGCTATATGGCACAGACAAGCTAGTCAAGAAGTGCCCATCTGTGCAATAGTGGCGCCCAACCTAGGCAGGTAATCAACAGCTGGCTAATTGGCTATGTGTTGTGCTCAGAGGCAGGGAATCCCTGACTGGTAAGGGGACCCAAGACAACCTTGAATGGGGACCAAGAACCCCATCTACGTGGGGAAGTCCTCACTAATCACAGGTCCTCAGAAAGGCTATACCCTCCAAATGCTCACCAACCTAGCAATATTTGTCTCAATCGACCAATAATAATCTCATTCTCCACTGGAGACTCTGTTTGTATCTTTCAGAAAGCAATGAGAACCGGGGACAACCGAACTCCACCAAAGGGACCTGATGTGACAGGGGACACCCATGCGTGATGTGATGCATGATGTGATGGGGGATGATCCATGTAGAGCCTTAACACAACCTTTAAGGACTTGGGATGACAAGCAGAACATCTATTCCCACAGCAAGGCAGAGATCCTAGGGAAGGACAATGGAGAGAGACACCAAGGGTGCCCAAAATTGTCCAAAACACAAATTTAGAGACTTTTACAAACCTAATAACTGTGGAAAATTTGAATTCACCCACTATGACTCAGGGAAATTTGCAGAAGAGGGGGAGGAAAGAATGTAAGCGTCATGGGGGGAAGAATAACTAATGTATAAAAGGAAAGTCATCATGGATTCAATGACTTTATCTAATTACCTATGATACTGAGCATACTGTGGTGTTAATATGTATAATTTTAATCCAAACAGTTGCTCCTTGGCCATGGATTTTCCCTGGCATTGTGTCACAGATGGCATTCCCACAACTGAAGTCAGAATACTCTTTCAATTAAATGAAAAATTTATGTGCTAAAAAATTCAGTGTTTCCTGTATGCAGCAGCTCACCTGCAGGAAGCTACTAGATGCGTTTCTGCAGTTCATTAGTGACTTTAATGTCAGCTCCCAAGTTTTCTCACCTATGGTGACCAGAGATTCATGCTGTTTCAAACTATGCCAGGTGTGGTTCAAAGTCTTTTGAACCTTCAACCTTTTGCTCTTTAAAAGAGATTAACATTTTGATGTCAGTATAGTGAAGCTTAACTGAATGCCAGGGATCAAACAACAGCAGGTGCTTGTTGAAGCAGGTGTAAAAGAGAAATAAACAAAATGATGGTAATGTATCATTACTGAGGTGTTGCTGGCTCCCTCCATGGAGGCAGAGAGAGAAACACCTTTCCATTTTCATCCCTGTTCAGTGCCTGCAATCTACTTTCCTATCTCATATCTACTTTAACAGAGCCTTGAACTCCACATATCGATTATCCCAAGCCCTGACCAATGACTTCTTTAATGAATTAAATTGTTATGATTACATTGTTATTGGGCAAACAATGAGTTGTTATCCCCAATTCCCCAATGCCCCCCTCCCCATACCCAATCAGCTGGATGTCCTCATCTGTGGGTTGTCTGGATCCCTCCTCGTGGCATGGGAGCAAGGATAGCCTAGTATTCAGCCTGGTCTTCCTGGCCCAAGTGTGTTGTTACTTAGGGGTGCCATGCCTCTGGATAGTCTCCCCCACCACAGCACTCACAATCTTTCCACCCCCTCTTCCGCTCAGTTCCCTGAGTCGTGGTGGGTGAGTATTAAGGCTGCTTTAATGTTGTGTGCTTAGGGGGCTTTGTGTTGAAAATTGTTGGTTTCTGTCGCCCTGGCTTATCCTGTGTTGATTGAATGGCTGTAGCTGTGGTTCCCTTGTTCATCCCATCAATCTCTGTGGGGTTCCATATGGATCCTCAACGATATGACTGTGGAAGCTCATCTCTTGCAAGGATCTCAGCTATCTGCCTACGGTAGGATGGTAAGATTAGGTGGGCCACAGCTACCTTGCTGTATCCTGAAAATTACAAACACAGTCTCCATCAGACAGGTTAACAAATACACACAATCCTGGATTACCTAGATTCTATTTTTAATAGCCTTCCCATCAATCGCTCCCATAATGCACCTTTTCTTGTAAGCCCAAGAGTATGGGATCTGGTGCCTATCGCCAGAATCACCAGTTCCAGTCAAGGGCTCCCCCTCACTAAGTGGAATATTTGGCCAAATTTAAAAGCTGTTGATTGTCTCCTCCAGACCCAGGTTTCTCCATTGCATGAATGGTCCTTTCTTGGTTTGCTGTTCTCTCCCATTAGGAAGTGTGGTCAGCCTACTCATGGCCACAGACTCTGTTTCATGCCAGTGGTCTGTGTTTACTCAAGCTGTCGTTGATCAGCTTCCCCTGGCAGGTTGTGCAGTGCCTTCCAGCACTGTACTAACTGGCATCTGGGGGCTGCATACCATTCTGGACCTCGAAGGGTCTCTCGATGCTGATTGGTGGCATTCTGTGGTTTCTTCAGCAATAGGGTTTGGTCTCAGGCCTGGGGAGGGCATTCAAGGGCTTTGAAAGAATTCTGTCTGGTTTTTGGAACCTCATGGGTCACCTTGGACACAGCTCAGTGAAGGAAGGAACCAGTGGCTAGGACCAGGCATTGTCAGAATGATCAATTATTCACAGGCCTAGACCCTCTCCCCTACTACTCATGGCCCCTCTTGCTAGTCAACACCCTCTACTTGCACAATAGGTTACAGTATGCTCATGAGGATTTTATGTTTTTGAACCTAATTTGGTTTAGCCTCATGCTTGAGCCATTCCCCTCCCCCCGTCCTTTACCCCTCATTCATAACCTTTCACGTCTTTCTACTAGTCTAGAGTTTACAGTTATCCTGGTTAAGGACCACATATGAGAGAGAATATGTGGCATTTGATTCTCTGTTCTTTTGAGTATTCACTTAGTAAGATCTGCTCGAAGTCAGGCCATTTTTCCCTAAATTACGATATGTCATTTTTCCTTTCAGCTGAGTAAAATTCCATTGTGTATCTGCATCGAGATGTGACATCTTGTGGAAAGACGCCTAGTAGAGGGATAGCTGGGTCCATTGGTAGTTCTATGTCCATACTGTTCAAGAGTCTCCACACTGCTTTCCATAGCAGTTGAACAAGTTTGCAATCCCACCAGCAGTGAATGAGGGTTCCTTTTTCCCCACATCCTCGCCAGCAACGATTGTTGTTGGTTTTCTTTATGATTGGCAATCTGACCAGACTAAGGTAGTATCTCTTTGTGGTTTTGATTTCCATTTCCCTGATGCTTAAGGATGCTAAGCACTTTCTCAGGTGAGAAAGGGCCATTTGTGTTTCCTACTGTGTGAATTCTCTTTTGAGATCAGTGCCCCATTTTGTGAGGGGGCAGTTTGGGTTTTTGTTATTAATTTTTTGAGTTCTATATAGGTTTTAGAAATTAGGACTCTGTCTGAGTTGTAGCTGGCGAAAATCATCTCCAAGTTTGAAGGGGGTCTATTGACTGAGAACGTGTTTTTGTCTGTACAGAAGCTTTTGAGCCTGATCAGGTCCCATTGGTTAAGTGACTGTTGCACTTCCTGGGCTATAGGAGATTTGCTCAGGAACTTATTCCCTATTCCTATCTCTTGTAGATTTCCTCCTATTTTATCTTCCAGGGTGCTTAGGGTTGTATGTTTAATATTGAGATCTCTGATCCATTTGGAGTTGATCTTTGTGCATGGTGAAAGGAGTGGGTCTATTTTCATTTTTTTACACGTGTTTATCCAATTTGTCCAGCACCATTTGTTGAAGATGCTATCTTTAGTCCAGCATACATTGCTAGGACTTTGTTTAGGATTTTTGCATCCAAGTTCATCAGGGATATGGAATGTGGCGCCCGGGGGGCGGGGTTTCGGAGGAGGATATGCCCCGTGGGTGGGTAGAAGAAAAAGGGAAAAAAAGGAAAAAAAAAGTTGAAAGGAAAGAAACCAGCAAGGGGGTGGGGTTTCTGAGCAGTGGGGGGTGGGGCAGACCTGCACGGAGGCCGGGAGGCGGGGCTTCAGAGGATAAGCCCTGTGGGTGGGTAGGAGAAGGAAAAGTAAAAAAAAAGGCATCACCATACCTGACTTTAAAACATACTACAAAGCCATAGTAACTAAAACAGCATGGTATTGGCAGAAAAACAGGCAGTCTGACCAGTGGAATAGACTCTAAGACCCAGCCTTTAATGCAAGTAACTTCAGCTTCTTAGTCTTCGACAAGGGTGCCAACAATGTAAGCTGGGCTAAAGGTAGCATATTCAACAAATGGTGCTGGACAAATTGGATGAACACGTGTAAAAAAAATGAAAATAGACCCACTCCGTTCACCATGCACACAGATCAACTCCAAATGGATCAAAGACCTCAATATCAACCCTGTAACCCTGAACACCCTGAAAGAAAAAATAGGAGGTACCCTACACGAGATAGGAGTAGGGAACAACTTCCTGAGCAAATCCCCAGTAGCCCAGGAAGTGCAACAGTCACTCAATCAATGGGACCTGATCAGGCTCAAAAGCTTCTGTACAGACAAAAACACCGTTCTCAAAGTCAATAGACCACCTTCAAACTGGGAGATGATTTTCTCCAGCTACAACTCAGACAAAGGCCTAATTTCCAGAACCTATAGAGAACTCAAAAAAATTAATAACAAAAAAGTAAACTGCCCCCTCACAAAATGGGGCACTGATCTCAACAGAGAATTCACAGAGGAGGAAACACAAATGGCCTTCTCTCACCTGAGAAAGTGCTCAACATCCTTAAGCATCAGGGAAATGCAAATCAAAACGACAATGAGATACCACCTTACCCCGGTCAGAATGGCAATCATAAAGAAAACCAACAACAATCGTTGCTGGCGAGGATGCGGGGAA